>PVKS010002841.1:0-112090 GCA_004027875.1 Aplodontia rufa | reverse complement strand
CCCTGCAGTGGGCGCTCACTCCGCCCCATTTCTCACTCTCACTCCTGTCTCTTAGAAACGGAACTTGGGGAAATCGAGGCTCAGAGCCCACAGGTGACATTAGAGCGTGAGAGCGAGTAGGAGCTGAGCAGCAGCCCTCCCTCCCAGACGGAGTCCACCTTCTATTCCCGGGGAAGGACGCCGCTTTCCATTTATAAAGTGTCTTGCAGATATGGTTTTAAGGCAGAGTTAAGCATTTAAAAGAAAAATGACAACCTGGGTCAACTGCAAGAAAAAATGCCACATGGGAGAGAAGGCAGGAGTCACACACATACACCAAAAAACAGTGAAAATTCAGAAGCAGCTGGACCTGGGAAGGACGGCAATGAGTGCAGAGCGCCCAGCAGCACCCGCAGGGAACCACTGGCCCCATCACCTCCCCACAGACCCTGCCTCCCCAGCCCGGCCTCACCCCAATGCCCTGCTCTCCCCCAGGACTTCCCAAAGCAAGGACAGGACCTGGGGCTTCATGGTGGCCCCGCTACGCCTCTTTCAAGAAGGTCCTCGGTTTTGCTGTTCAAGTCCACATCATTTTGACTCTGGGGCAGGCAGTAACAACTTTCAGGGTTTTAACACCCTAAGCTTACACACATGCAGTCAGTCAGCAACACCTGCTTATTGAACCCTGTCGCTCCCCTTCCCCGGGCTTAACTCTCAGGACCCTATACTCAGAGAATTCAGAACCCCCTCTCTAAGGCCCGTTCATGAGTCTGCACAGATGTCAGGAGAAATCACCAGGCGAATGCCAAAACCTCCTGTCCCTTCCTCTGCAGTGACCCACAGTGGTCCAGAGTAACAGCTATGCGCCCCTTTCTCTAGACTGCCTCTGGTCAAGAAGACACAAGTAGAGCGGGGAGCAGTGGTGCACGCCTGAAATCCTAGAGGCTGGGGAGGCTGGGGCAGGAGGAGTGCAGGTTTCAAAGCCAGCCTCAGCGACTTAGGCCCTAAGCAACTTAGGGAGACTCTGTCTCTAAATAAAAACATTTTTTTAAAAAAAGCTTTTTGAAGGACAGAGAGAAAGAGAGAGAGAGAGAGACAGAGAGAGAGAGAATCTATTTTTATTGAGTTTTTCACATGGCTTTCGTTGCTCTGACACTTAGTTGTGTACATGGGTGCTGGGGTTTGAACCTGTGTACTTGCGCATGTCAGGCAAGCGCCATAACCACCAAGCCACCGCTCCAGCCCCCAAATAAAAACATTTTGAAAGGGCTGAGGATATAGCTCAGAGGTTAAGTGCCCCAGGTTCAATCCCTGGTACTAAAAACCAAAAAGACACAAGTGGAAGTGACATGTCCAACTCCTGGCCACCTGGTCACCCTGGGGCACAGCTGATAACCAAGAGAGGAGAACTTTCAGGAATGCCACAAAAGAAGCAGGAATCAAGGCGGAGACAGCAGGTCCAACAGGTCAAAGGCAGGAGCAGTAGCAGAGGAACTAGAAGGGTTTATGGGCTGTTGGCCACAGGGACAATGTCCCCTCACCCCATGAAGGCGTCCACACAGTCCATGCTCCACATCCTGCCCTTGGCAGAGGGCTCTGCAGGGCATCTTGGGGGCTGCCTCCCACGTCTGGGCAGGTGTAGGCTGAACTTGAAGGATACAGACGCAGGAACCCAACCTGGGCGGGGGCCGACAGACCCGTGGAAAATCCAGAAGGCTGTAATCATGCATTCTTGAAACCCTTTTCTCTGAGTGATGAGAGATTGTGCTCAATTTTTTTTCCTGTTGCTTCCTTGTGCTTTCTAAATTGGCTGAAATCAATATGCTAATTTTACCATTTTAAATGTTTAAAAAATCTTAGCTTTTAGAAATTTCAAGTGAAGTGGTGTGGGATGAGAAAAGATTGCTTGACAGTGAAACGCGAACCGTAAGGACTTACACGTGAACACGCAGAATGGACGCACAGGCTCCTTCCTGGAACATCATTAATTCACACGCCGGCCTCGCCAGAGGCTTAGGGGCTAAAACTTAAATTAATTCTGATCCAGCAATTCTGTTTCTAGGTGTAAACCCAAAATAATTGAAAGCAGGGTCTCGAAAAATATTGCACACCCGGATTCATAGCAGCCTTGTCCACCATCGCCAAAAGACGGCCCAGCCCAAGTGCCCACGATGGGTGAGGAGGAGCAGCAACGTGTGGCCCCTCCGTGCAATGGAGTATCATCCAGCATTAAAAAGGAAGGAAATTGCCAGGCGTGGTGGGGCACACCTGTAATTCCAGCGGTTCAGGAATCTGAGGCAGGAGGATCGCAAGTTCAAAGCCAGCCCAGCCACTTTAGTGAGGCCCTAAGCAACTTAGCAAGACCCTGTCTCAAAATAAAAAAATGAAAAGGGCTGGGGATGTGGCTCAGCGGTCAAGCACCCCTGGGTTCAATCCCTTGTACTCCCCCCTAAAAAAATTAATTAATGGGTGCAGAGTTTCCGTTTGAGGGAATGGTGGTAGTGGTTGAGCAAGGCAGATGGGCTTAGTGACATTGAGCACTGGGCTTAGTGACTCTTGAGAATTGCTAAGATGGTAAATTTTATGTAACTTTGCCACAATTTCACGTGGAGTCAAGGGGGTCTGTGTAAGAAGCCAGCCTGGCGCCTCTCCTGCCCGTCCAGCCTGTTTCCTTTTTTTTTTCCCCTAAAAACAGGGGACAGTGTGAGAGAGAGAGAGAGGGAGAGAGAGAGAGAATCTTTATTTAGTTTTTCATATGACTTTCATTCCTGGGACACTTGGTTGTGTACATGGTGCTAGGGTTGGAACATGCGTACTCACACATTCCAGGCAAGCGCCGTAACCAATGAGCCACCGCTCCAGCCCGTGCTTCCTGTTTTCTGACCACCAAGGTGGCTGCTGCCCTTCTCGTGGGCACACCGTTCCCATGACCTCAGGAAGGAATGCAGCAGTGCCATCTGTGGAAGTGCCTGGGAATCAGTGGCCCTGAGGTGACCCTCAGAAGACACCCGTGGTGGACGTGGATACCTTAGCTCCTGTGGTCCCCAGGGGCAGCCTGAAGGGCCAGCCAGCTCTGGGCTCCGGAGCTGAAGCAGCTGTCCGTGCCAGCAGTGCTGAGCTCCAGCTGCCTGTGCAGCAGCCCCCGGAGCCCCCTAGGTCCTCACCAGCATTTCCTGCCGTCCAAGTAAGCAACGTAGCCTCGAACCTTCAACCTGGGGTCTGTTTCTGCAGGAACTCAAACCTGACCCAACAGTGTCTGGGGAGCTGCCCAGTGCTGGTTCATGCTCTAGTGCCATGCTCCAGTGGGGACTTGGACCAGGCCCAGCGGCCCTCGGGGGTGGAGCAATGGGCCTGGCTTGGGACTGGCATACTGTACAGCTACAGCAGTGGCAAATGACATAACTGCAGGTTATTCATTCTTCTGTGAAGTCATCTTTTAATCTCAAAATATTCTTCCAGTGCATGGCCATCTCTATCAGATAAGAACCACTTGTGAAAATCATCTCACCACCACAAGCAGTATCACGGAAGGAAAATTCACAGGGCTTCCTGATAGCCTGGCAGACTTCGAATTTGCCTGTCTTTCAAATGTCCTTTTTATCAGTTTTTCTTTTTAAATTGGGATCCAAATAAAGTTTAAAAACTGCATTGGACAGGCATGCTCATTTAAGTAAGAGAAATCTTTTTTTTTTTTTTTAAGAGAAAGACAGTGAGAGAGAGAAAGAAAGAATTTTTATTTAGTTTTTCATGTGGTCTTTGTTGCTCTGAGACTTTGTTGTGTGCATGGTGCTGGGGTTTGAACTCATGTACTTGCGCTTGCTGGGCAAATGCTGTAACCACTGAGCCACTGCTCCAGTCCCTTTTTTTTTTTTTTTAATAAGAAAGAGAGAGACAGAATCAACTTTATTTAGTTTTTCATGTGACTTTCATTCCTCGGTCACTTTGTTGTGTACGTGGTGCTGGGGTTTGAACTCACGGTACTTGCGCAAGCGAGGCAAGTGATATAACCGCAGAGCCACCGCTTGAGCCCTTAAGTAAGAGAATTCTTGATTTCTTTGTTAAAATAAGAAATCAAGTAAGTCGTCAGTCTTAATTATTTTTTTCCACCAAGCATTTGCAAGAAGAGCAAAATGCCTGAAACTTTTTTTTTCCTTGATGGAGCTCTCTGGTCTTACTGCTTGGGGAGACAGAAAAGTCAACAAGACACCAAATGATCAAGAAGTAAAACCAGTTATAACCACAGGTGTTTCTTTAAAAGTTATTTTTCAAAAGATGTAAAAATGATCGTTGAAGGCTTGAGACTCTTTTATTCAAATAACGCTCCTGTGTATAGATTCATTTCTGCAGAGAAGGGACTACTTCAGCAGCCGTCATGAATATTCATGTCCTTCTCCATATTGCACCAAAAAACAAGATTGATATTCTTGGGAATGTTCTCAACACCTTATCAAATCAATTCCTTAAATTAGTGTTATGACTCAGAAGAATCTTTCTCCTTATGTAGGATCAGGAAAACAAGGACGTCTCTATCTCTCTTCTTAACATCCCTTGGGCTAGCTATGAAGACGTGTTTTAAACGCTGGGCTCTGGAATTTCACTGGCCCACAGTCAAAGCCTGTCAAAGCTGAGGATGAGGTAAGACTGGCTTTAGTAACGAAGAAACAAGGAACAGAGAGCCAGCAGCTTCCCCCAACACTCACACACACACACTCACACTCTGTCACACACTCACACACGCACTCACACACATTGTCACACACAACTCACACACACACCCTCACACATGCACACACACGCACTCACACACAGTCTCACATACTCACTCTAATCACACACTCACACACATTGTCACACACAACTCATGCTCACACACTCACACATGCACACACACTCACACACTATCACACACTCACACACACTCACGCTCACACATGCTCACACACTGTCACACAACTCACACTCACACACACGCACTCTCACACACTCTCACACATGCACACACACTCTCACAACACACTCACACATGCACTCACACACACATTCACACACATGTGCACTCACACAATGCTCACACACTTCCACATGCACTCACACACACACTCTCACATATGCACACACTCACACACATGCACACTCACACACACATGCCCAGCCCTCACTGACACCCATTGGCTCTTCTGTGTTTGGAAGCAGAGGAAGCTGCCATTAGGCTCACCCACATCTGCACAAAGACACTGAAACCTGCTGTGTAACGCACTCTATACTCTGATTGCATGCACTGTGTTGGTCCCTTGGTATCAATGGGCACTGGATCCAGGACACCCCACCCCTGTATGAATACCCAAATCTGAAGATGCTCACGTCTCTTCTGTAAGTGGGTGAGCTTTTGCTTGTGGGCTACACACATCCTCCTGCTTGCTTTATTTATATCAGCTTGGATCATTTATTTATTTATCTATTTTTGGTATCAGGGATTGAATGCAAGGGTACTTCACCACTAAGCAACATCTCCATCCCTTTCTATTTTTTTAATTTTGAGATAGGATCTCGCTAAGTTGCTGAGGCTGGCTTTGAAGGTCAATCCTCCTACCTCAGCTTCCCAAGCCACTAGGATTACAGGCATGCATCACCACAACCAGCTCTCGGATTACTGTCACTTCCTTGCACGATGTAAGTGTGAAACAAATAGTTGTCACACTGTATTGTTTAGGGAATAATAACAAGGAACAAAGTCTGTGGGTGTTCAGGACAGTTCTTTAAGGTGTTTCCTGGGGCTGGAGCAGTGGCTCAGCAGTTAAGAGCTTACCTGGCATATGCAAGGACATGGGTTCAAACCGCAGCAGCGTGTAAGCACAAACTGTTGGAACAACAAAAGCCATATAAAAACTAAATAAAATTTAATTCTATGTTTCTCTCTCTTACTGTCCCTCTCTTTATTTTTTTTTAAAGAGAGAGAGGGACAGTGAGACAGACAGAGAAAGAGAGAAACAACTTTATTTAGTTTTTCACATGGCCTTCGTTGCTTCAACACTTAGTTGTGTACGTGGTGCTGGGGTTTGAACCCGGGTCCTCGCGCTTGCCAGGCAAGCACCGAAACTGCCGAGCCACCGTTCCAGCCCCACTGTCCCTCTCTTTAAAAAAAATCTGTAAAACAGTGTTTCCCCCTGTGGTTAGGAATCTGCAGATGTGGGACTTGACAAGGAGGCCCTGGCTCAACAGGCAGCCAGTGAAAGAATGCTCCAGATGTGAGTATAAGACGGTGGATGCTTCCAGAACATTGAACACAGCACCCATTTCCTGGGACACCGTGCCCCACACAGTGGCTCATGTGGGGCATGTGCCTCTCCCTTGGATCTGCTGCTGGCCTCTGCCCTGTGTGTTAAGCTGGTCTTGTGCAGGTGCCACAGAAGACACAAACAGCTGGACTCAGTGGCCACCGATGTCATCCGGCCACTTAGAAGGCAGAGGCAGGAGGATCGCATGTTCAAAGTCAGCCTGGGTAGCTTAGCAAGACCCTTTCTCAAAAAAAAAAAAAAATAAAAGGGGGCTGAGGATGTGACTCAGTGGTAGAGCACCCCTGGGCTCAATCCCCAGTGCCCAGAAGGTGGGAGAAGAGGGGGAGGAAGAGGACCTAACAGCAAATGCACACTGGATTGCAGTCCACACTGAGGGGTGCTGTCAAAGTCACCTGCATTGCTACGACAGCAGAAAACCATGCTGTATGTCAGACCCTCCATCGTTTTTCTTGAGAGAGAGGGGGACAGTGAGAGAGAGAGAGAGAGAGAGAATCAGCTTTATTTAGTTTTCCATGCGACCTGCATTGCTGCGACACTTCGTTGTGTATGTGGTGCTGGGGTTCAAACCCGCATCCTTGCATGTGCCAGGCAAGCGCCCTGCCCTTGCTCTTTCCTCCTGCTGAGCCCACCCTCCCTCAGAGACCAGCAAGAGTCCTTTCTGCAGCCAGGCCCTCCCCAAGGTCCCTGCTGCTTTGACAGCGCTTTCCGTGGCCTCAAGGAACTGATCAGTGTTACCTTTTTAACATTTCCCACTGCTCTTCGCCTCAGCCAAACTCAGTAGCAATGCTCTCTCCGTGTCGGATCTCGTGTCCAATTCTGTAACTGAGATCGCAGCAGATTCTCCAGCTCTTGTGGAAGCATGGAAACTTCCACAAGAAAACAGCACGACGTGCTAATGAGCTGTTTTCACAGCGTTCCTGCTGTCTGGCGGTGCAGAGGTGTCAATTATAACACTGTTGCCAGGGCGACGGGCATGGCTGAGACCCCCACTCAGCAACCTGGTTGCTCCTGTGACACAGGCCATGATTTCCAGTGCCTTCCCACTCCTGCAGGTTATTGTGCAAGTGAGACTTGGAAGGACAGATGTAAGGGACCAGAGACTGGAACACATGGCCAAGTGTGATGCACAGCCATAGATCTCCAGGCTACATTCTGAGGCTCTCAGTTTATTGCCGAATCAAGTGGGACTCTTGAAAAAAATCATTTTATGGTGGAACAATAGCTTTCTCCTTGCTCTCCCTTCTCTGCCTTTCCCTGTCTGTCTCCCTCCCTTTCTCTCTGGCTCTGTCTCTGTCCCCCACCCCAGACCTGTGAAAAAGAAACATCCTAATCTTAATCTTTCCTTAGGCTGCGTTTGGTTAGTTACAGAGACGTGAATCTTTAGTGCTAAACGTGGAAATTTTATTAGGTAGCTTAAAATCCAAAGCGGGCCCACAAAGTTCAGTTTTGTTGGAAGAAAATAAGAGACAGGTAACCAGGATACTCCCTGGTACGAGTGCAACCAGGAGGACTTGCAGCTGTTAGGCTACCCATGGCAGATGAGCAAGGACAGGGATGACCCATCCAACCAGGGAGGGCAAGGTGTTAATTCTCTAGAGAGCAAGAAGTCCAAGGTGCCAGATCCCTGTGAACCTTGCTCCAGAGGAAGGGAGCCGCATGGCTGCAGCACACCTTGCAAGAGATGAGTCGAGATGCAGCCAGGCAGTTGTACAGTCAACTTGGGTGGGGCTCGGGTGGGAAGGCAGGTTCCTCAGCAGAAGCAGGGTGCAGGGAGAAAGCACCTCCTGACAGTGTCACAGGAGGACAGGGGAGGACAGGAGCACGGTTCCTCCACCCATAGATCTTCTGATGTCACCTGTGTGAGGTTTTGAGACAGGGGGAAAACTAGGTAGTTGGTGTAGGCAGAATGATGCGAGTTGATAACGAGGAAATTTGCTGACAGTCATTTACTTCTAAGAGGGCAAAGGACTTGCGCTGTTACAACCCTGTGCTAACAAAGCGCTCTACCAACAAAGGTGTTCTGGACTCAGGCAGCTCCCCTGCTGATAAAGGTGCTCATGGGCCCAGGACAAAAGACTCGATGAGACCAGTGCTCCTGAGCCCTGCTCCCAAGCATCAAAGGGGGGAATCTTGAGAGACATAAGAAAGCTGAGCCAGACCCCCTCTTCAAGTTCTCAGCTCTGAAACTCCCTTCTCCTGGAGAAGTCTTTTTCTTTCTATCCTTTCTTAAATAAATTCTGCTTGCTCCACTTGCCTCGGTGTCCCTTGGTTTCATTCTTCAACTCCGAGAGGACAGGAATCCAACATCCACAAAACCGGCATCAGTTTTACCCCCCACGTCATTCCCCAGCTCTGCTCAGCGTCCAGAGGTTCCATTCAAATCTGCTGCTACACCTGTAGTTAGCCCAGACCCCCAGATTGAGGGCTCCACCCTACTAGACCTTCGCTGCCTCAGGCAGCCGCTGCAACAGTGGGCCCCCAGGTTCACACGCTTCTGTCTGAGCTGGCTAGAGACCAGGGCCCCTATGATGTTCCTTCAACAGCTAGGGGGATGCAGGGAAACACCCCACTTACTATGCTGTCAAGGATACAAATGAACCCTAAGTGGAGAGATGCACCAGATGGGCCTCAAAGGGTCCCCGCACAGAAGTGGGGTGTGCCCCATGTGGACATGCTCACTAAGTGGGGTGCTCTCTGCCATCATTCAGGAGCTTTACGGAGGCTCACCAGCAAGGGTGATTAGATCATCCACCACTGGCCCATCCACACCCAGCCCCTCTCCTCTTGCAGGTCAGAGGCTGAGGCAGAAAGTTCCAGCCCTCCAGTCAGCTGGCTGCTTCCTTTGGCAACAACCCCATGTCCCTGGTCACCTCATCAGCATAAGCTCAGGCAAGGTTGAAGAGGGCTCCCTGTGAGTCCCAGAGGTGCTTCTGTTACCCTACCACTCAGAAATGCCACGGGTGGCCGGATCTCCAGGCCAGGAACCAGGTGGAACGTGAGTGTGCATTTCTTATTGAATGAAGTATCCCTGGAGGCGGGAGATGGCCTCACAGTCAGAGCTCCCAAGCTGCCCTCCTCAGTTATGACCCTCTGGATAGTGGCAGTTTGAGACTTTTTAAAATTTTTCATTTTGATTTTTAGTTGTTTGGTACCAGGGGTGCTTAACCACTCAGCCACATCCCTAGCCCTTTCTGATTTTTGTTTTGTTTTTTTTTTAGGCTTTGCCAAGTTGCTGAGGCTGGCCTTTAACTTGCCCTCCTCCTCCCTCAGCCTCCCTAGTTGCTGGGATTACGGGTGTGCACCACCACACCGGGCCAGTTTGAGCCTTTGAGCCCCTGGTTGAGCACATGGGTTCCTGAGTTCTGCAAGCTCACTCTCTCACTCTCTGTCACTGTCGCCCTCATTCCTTCTTTCTCCCATAAGGCAAAATGGCAGCCATCCACCCACCAAGCAGGGATCCCTCACCAGAACCCAGCCAGCTGGCAGCCTCACTGCATACCTCCCAGAACCCAAAACCACAACAAATTAAGTTCTGCTGGTGAAGTCACCCAGCCTGTGCGACATCACTGCAGCCTGAGCTAACCGAGACAGGTGCGCAAAGGCGCGCTAACCCCGATGGACACCTGGGAGGGGTTGGGTGTGGGGGTGGGCAGGCAGCCTATAGCAGACTCAGCCGTCAGGGACCTCTGCTCCTCCTCCTCTTCGGCGCCCGGGCAACGGAGCAGCGCCTGTTTCCAGGGTGGCCCGTCACCCTGCCTCCTGAGAGATCAAGGGGTGTCTCACGATGGTGTGCCCGTCCTGGGAATGACATCCACCACTGCTCTTCACGACTCGTTTTCCAGAATAGGCACAGGGCTGGCAAGTGTGGTCCCAGGGTGCTCTGGACTTGAGCTCTGGTCAAGGACAGGGATGTGCCACAAGGTGGCAGTAGTGCACCACGAGTTTATCTGGATGCGGCTTTGACAGGTCGGGAAGTCCCTCGTGGTGCCTAGCGAACAGCTCTCACAGCCAGCAGGCATTTCAGCAGCACCCCAGCGAAGCAAAGGGCAGCAGAGACCTGCGGTGCGCCACAGCTTCAGGGCTGGCTTGCCTGTGGCTTGCTATCGTTGGCTGTGATTTTGAGGGGTATGCAAAGCAGCTAAGCCCCAACCCGCTAGAAATCTGCTTACTTGGGCGCATTTGAAACTGCTGCAGCCAGGTGCAGCAGCACACTCCCGAGATCCCAGTAACTCAAAAGGCTGAGGCAGGAGGATCACAAGTTGGAGGCTAGCCTCAGCACTGAGACCCTGTCTCAAAATAAAAAATAATAAGAGCAGAGGATGTAGTTTAATGATAAAGCACCCAGCACACACACCCCCCAAAAAAAGTTAAAATAAAATTAAAAAAAACCAATAAAACAACTGGAGGTGTAAAAATTTGAACTTGGCCCCCTCTGGCGGGCGTTTGAGCTAACAGTCCCCACCTGGTGGGAAGCAAACCGCACAGCCCAACCGGCAGAGGACCTCCGAGTGGGGGTGGGGCAACCTGGAGACCCTTGGCAAATAGCAGAAACGACCACTTCACCTTTGGGAGAAATGGGCACACAGGCTTCAACGAGGCATTTGAGAACAGTAATGTCCTCTAGAGAAGAAGAAATTAACTATTCAATGCATGTTAAAAGGGCAATGTAGGGCTGGAGCAGTGGCTCAGCTGTTACAGCGCTTGCCTGGCATGCGCAAGGACACGGGTTCAAACCCCAGCACCACGCACACAGCGAAGTGTCAGAGCAATGAAGGCCACGTGAAAAGTAAATAAATTTGATTTTCTCTCTCGCAGTCCCTCTGTCTTTAAAAGGGGGGGGGGGCGGAGGTGAAAGGCCATAAAAGGAATTTCTTTTTTCTTTCTTTCTTTTTTTTTTTAGAGAGAGAGTGAAAGAAAATGAGAATCGGTTGTATGCAGATTGTCATGTGGCTTTCATTGCTCTGACACTTCGTTGTGTATGTAGTGCTGGGGTTTGAACCTGCGTAGGCCAGGCAAGCCCCTTAACTACAGAGCCACCGCTCCAGCCCCCTAGAAAGGGAATTTCATCTAAGGCTTTTCCAGATAGACACTGGTGGACTCTGGTCTCTGAGGGCCAGGACCACGTCAGTGACATCCTTCTCTGAGTGACACATAGGGAGCACAGACCTCACGAAATGGGGTGTGCGCAGGCCAGCCCTACTGAGGCTCCCCTCAGCTGGACCACACCCTCCTTGCTCCCTGCACACTGTCGCAGACACATCAGGCATCCTACAGTCCCTGCTTCCTTCTGCACAGGGCCTTTGAGCATGCTGCTCCCTCCTCGGGATACGCTCCTCCAGCCCCTCTCCACGCAGCCAGCCTCCTCCACTCCGCTCTCACGCCTCTTCAGCGAAGCCATCAGAGGCCTCCAGGACTGGAGGCCAGGCTCCCGATACTCCTTCTTTTTGCTACAGTTGCAATGGTGGAGATGGTTGTTGCTTCCCCTGGGACTTAAATTCCCCTTCTTCCTTTAAGTAGTAAAACATTCTCTCATTTTTCAGAAGGGCACACCCTGGAGACCATATTTCCCCCCGGCATGTTTGCAGTTAGAGCTAGCCATGAGATTAAGTTCTGGACAATGGGATATGAACAGAAGGGATGTATTTGAATCCCGGAATCCTGGGCCCTACACTTAAAAATAATCACATGATGATGGGCGTGGTGGCTCCCACCTGCAATCCCAGCGACTCAGGAGGCTGAGGCAGGAGGATTGTAAATTCCAGCTCAGCCTGGACAACTTAGCAAGATCCTGTCTCAAAATAAAAATTAAAAGGGCTGGGGGTGTAGCTCAGAGGTAAAGTGCCCGAGTTCAATCCTTGATACCTCAAAATAATAATCTTTGTAATAAATACGGCAGATCCCCTTTCCTCCCTCACTCTCCTCCCTACTTTCTGCTGGTTCAGAACTAGAAATGGGAGCTACATGTTGATAAGAGTAAAGCTATACAACCAACCCTACGCTGTTTAACTGTGTACTGTTCAGTGAGAGAGAAGTAAATGTATATCTAGTTTTTTCTTGGGGGATCTTTGTTACAGCAGCTTAAAGTGCTCTCTAACCAATACTAAATGCATCCATATGTTTAATACTTCTCTTTGTGGGTTCCAGGAGAGTGGACAGTTCTCCCACTCTACTCCCATTGTACCCTCAGCATCTAGCCCAGTGCCTCACTTATAGTAGACATGAAATAAATGTGAGATAACTGAATGGTCAAGGAGTGGGGGTGGGGAAACCGCTGCAAGAACAAACAAGGAGCGGCCTGGGTTTCGGTATAAGAGAGGAGATTCTATTGGAGCTCTTAGTATTCGTTTTCCAATGCTGTTGCAATACATTATCATAAAAATGCAAATCTGCTATTATTCAGTTCTGGGAATCAGAAGGGCAAAATGGGAAGGCAGGGGTATGTCCCTTCTGGATCTCTAGTGACAGTCTGATCCCTACCTCTTCCAGCCTCTAGAAGGCACCTGCATTGCTCGGTTTGTAGCTCTGCATCTCCGCATCCTGACCTTCCTACCTCTCTCTTATAAGGACCTCTATGATTGCACTGGGCCCACCTAAGTAATCTTGAGTAATCTCCCCATACCATGATTTTTTTGTGTATGTACCAGGGATTAAACCCAAGGTTGCTTAACCACTGAGCCACACCCTCAGCCTTTTTTATTTTGAAACAGAGTCTTGCTAACTTGGTTAGGGCCTTGCTAAATTGCTAAGGCTGGCCTCTAACTTGCGGTTTTCCTGCCTCAGCCTCCTGAGTCACGGGGATTTCAGGCGTGCACGACCGTGCCTGTCTCCATACCATAATAATTAACTGAATCTTTCTGCAAAGCCCCTTTGCCATGGAGGATGCGTACTCACAGGAACTGGGAGCTAGGACTTCACTGCCACCATAGAGTGAGTGTGGAGCCCGCCTATGCAGCCTCTGCATGGAGCACCTGTCAATCAGATTTTGCACTGGCCTCCTGTGTGCCAGGTCCCAGGCGTGGAGATGAAGCAGCCAGATCGCTTGTGGGAGCAGCTTGCTCTCTAGAGAGCAAGTGAGTCAGTATGTGGCATGGTAAGGACTTCAGTTAGGGCACTATGAGCTCTGCGGGAGCACAGATGGGTCAGGTGAGAGGGTGCAGGGAAACAGCATGACTAGAGTCAACCCTGCAAAGGGGACAGACGGAAGACACTGTGCCAGACACACCAGTCTCCTCCTGAGCATCTTGCAAAAGCAGAGCACTCATGAGTGACAAAAGAAACCCCTGCCTCCCGATCCACGATGCGTTGCAGATGCTCACTGTATAGCGTTCCTCTTTCTTCCTTATTTAAAAGTGAGCCAGGCACAGTGGCACACACCTGTAATCCCAGTGGCTCAGGAGGCTGAGGCAGGAACATCACAAGTTCGAGGCCAGTCCCAGGGATGGAGTGAGACTCTGTCTCAAAATAAAAAGTAAAAGGGCTGGGGATGTGGCTCAGTGGTAGAGCACCCCTGGGTTCAATCCCTGGTACAGAAAAAATTTTAAAAGTGAAAGTGAAGAAAGGAAACGGAAACCAATAACACTCAGACATCTTGACTCAACAGGCTGCTGTTGCTTCGAGGCAAGCTACAGAGGAAACAATAGTCTCACCACACCGACTGACCACCTGGATGTGCCTGGGAGGGATGTTGGTAAAGACAGGAACATGTGGATCGTCTGGCAAGAAATGACTGGTATAGATAGAAGCCCCTTGTAGAAAGTGAGGTAGTACTGACTGCTGCTCGGTCCATTAGCTCTTAATGAATGCCTGGTCTGTACCAAATCTTGTGCCAGTCTCTGGGGAAACCAAGGTGAAGAAATCTCAGGTTCACTGGGTACATAAATGCATAGGCAGTTGGATGGATATTGGATCAACAGTTGAGTGGATCAACAAATGGATTAATGAAGAGATGGAAGAATGAACCAATGAAACTGAGGGCAAATGAAAGTCTAGAGAGATGTAAGAACAGCAGCAACTGAGAGGCATGTGAGGGAGAATAAGGATGAGCATTCGTGGTGGGTCTGTGGTGGGTATGAATGGGTAAGCAGCTGAGCAGTTGAGTGATCGTGCAGATGGTGCCATGCTGAAGTCGCACCCAGGTGAGCCTCTCTGATGTGCCACCAGACTCTTACAGTTTCAGGGGAACTTCATGACCCCTCTCCTTTCCACAGTTTTTCATCTGCAAAGAGGGAAGACTGGATTTGATGACTCAAGCCCCATGTGGTTCTGGTCCCTTCATCTCTCTGGATCTCCCATATCCACCTGTGTCTGGGAAATTTGCCCTAGATGAGCCCTGCCCGGATCCCACCCAGAAGGTCTGGCTGACACCTCTGCAGCATTCAGTGCATCCCGGCAGCTAGTCAGACTTCAAAGTTCAGTCCTGCCTAATCTCACACTTCAGCACCCTAATCTTGTCTACTAAGAATACTTAGGTACCAAAATAACACAATTTTATATTGTCTGTGTATATTTTAAATTTCCCAATCTTTAAGCAAAATGTGGTGTAGGTTAGTCTCCAAAAAAAGAAAATATCAACAAATGTGGCTCATACTTCCTCAAATCATGAGCATGTTAGGTGGGCATCCCAGCAGGCATTTTTAATAAGATAAAATTAATCAATGTGCATCTGCCCAGAAGCAAGAATTGCTTCATGAACATTAGTACACGTGTGTGGATGTGTGCATAGTCACATGCAAACTTTGGTTCTTATCCTACCCATGGGCGGAAAAAAGGAGCAGGCAGGGAAGCTACAGCTGCCGACCTAAAGTTTTCCAATCTTCGTCTATGTGTTGGGGACATGTTATCCCATACATGGTAGGTATGTTTAGTTTCCCCTTTCACAGAGGAAAATTCAGAAGGCTTGACAAAAGACACAAGATGACAGTGTGGCAGAGCTGCAGCTGCCCCCAAATTGGAAGTCATGGTCTCCTCCATTAAGAGGGAAGAGGAAGAGAAAGTTGGAAAACATAATTTAAAATAAAGGAGAGGGGCTGGAGTGGTGGCTCAGTAGTTATGGTGCTTGCCTGGCATGCGCGAGTACATGGGTTCAAACCCCAGCACCCACATACACAACTAAGTGTCAGAGCAACGAAAGCCATGTGATAAACTCAATAAAAATTGATTCTCTCTGTCTCTCTTTCACTGTCCTTCTCTCTTAAAAAAAAAAAATAAAGGAGAATGTGTGCAGAAGTCAAGAAAGGAACATGACAGCATTGAGTCCTAAGAACTGCTTAGAGGCAGAATTTGCATTTGTGAAGATGAGAACACATCAAAGCTAGCCAGGCAAAAACAGAAGTTAAATTAATAAATCCAGCAGCAATTGTGCAGGTCAGCCAGGCCTTAGGAGCGAAGAGAAACAAAACGAGGTGAGCTGCAAGAGGAATGGTGGCAGCCACACGCTAAGAATCTGACCAATGAGATTTGCAGCCAAGTCGAAGCTCTATTGCGCACGCGCCACTTGCTGTTGCCTGGCAACGGACCACCGCTTTACGGCATTGATGGGTCAAGACCAGCCCTGCAAAAGAATCTGCAGCCAGGGCTTCATGCTTGGTCTCGTTTAGGTCGACGTTGCGGGGAAGGACGGAAGAGTCTGGAAGGAGTTTGCTTGGTAACTAAAGATGCCATAAAGCGCAGATAAAGAATTGCTTAAAAATGAAGATGATGGGCTGGAGCGGTGACTTAGAGGTTGGAGTGCTTGCCTGGCATGCGCGAGGACAGGGGTTCGAACTCCAGCACCACATATACAACTAAGTGTCAGAGAAACAAAGGCCAGGTGGAAAAATAAATAAAATTGATTCTCTCTTTCTCTCTCACTCTCTTTCAAAAAAAAAATTTTTTTTTGAGATGAATCATGCCAGAAAGAAAATAGGTAAGAACTTCAATGGGGTCTTGCAAGCCTGGAAGAAATCGCTGGTATATAGTAGCTAACACTATTTAGCACTTACTGCAGGCAAGACACAGTTTTTAAACACATTTTTGGAGAATTATCCACTTAATCGTAGGACAATCTTATAGTGTGGTATTAACAACGTGCCCAGAGTAACCAAGACTTGGAGAAGATGGCTTTCTGAATGTCCCAGTCAGTGAGCCTCAGCACTAGGATTCGAACCCGAGTCTTCTGGCTTGGAAGCATTAATCACTGAGCACCTTCTCAAGTGGGAGGTTTTGGAGAAGACCCAGAAGGAAGCTACAGTTCAGGACAAAGAGGTGAAGGACAGTTAAGCCAGGCTGAACCTGGAGGGCTGTGGGGCTCCAGGAGGGGCCGTCCAACCCCCAGGATCCCAGGTCTCCACCCGCTCTAGGAAGTCTCCTCACTTCACACATGTCTACATCCAGGACTCCATCAAGGGCACCGTTCCTGCTGTGACAGTCGAAGGCGACCAGCGCGCCCAGACACATGAGGACCAAGCCAGCCAGCCCCATGCGGATGAGGTTTCCCTGGGTATAGTCCAAGGAGCTGGAGTCTGCAGGCCAAGTTCAGGGAGAGAGGTTGTCAGCTCCCCAGCCCCTCAAAATTGCGGTTTTTGAGTCTCTAACTCCTGGGGTGTAGTTGGGGACCCACGTCTCAAAGTCCAGCAGGGCAAATGGGAGAACAGGACCTGAGATTCTTGGGTCTGAGGGAGAGCTGAGAGCTGAGGTCTGAGGTCTGCGCTCTGCGGTCTCAGAGAGAAGGGCTGGGATCTGCACTGCTGACTCTCAGGGAGGAGAGGCTGGATCTGGACCCCAGGAAGGGGGCTGGGGTCTGTTCCCTAGGTCATGGGAGAAGCCCCTGGTCCCGGGGAGTAGGGCTGGGTCGGTGGGGTGGAAGGGCTGGGTCGGTCCCCCGGATCCTGGGGAGGAGGGCTGCAGGGGGACCCTGGGGAAGAGGACTGGGGTCTGTTCCCTAGGTCATGGGAGAAGCCCCCGGTCCCAGGGAATAGGTCTGTCCCCTGGGTCCTGGGGAAGAGGGCTGGGTCTGTCTCCTGGGTCCCGGGTAAGAGGGCTGGGTTGGTCCCCTGGGTCCCGGGGAGGAGGGCTGCGCGGTCCCTGCGGGGCGCCTCACCGTCCGAGCTGATGACCAAGGGCTCGCTGCGCGATGACAGCACGTAGGGGGAGGAGGGCGTGTGGTAGTAGCAGCTGTAGGTGCCCGGAGCGCCGCTGCCGAGCAGCGGGAAGTCGGCCCAGCGCCCCTCCGAGTTGCGGTACTGCAGCGGGGTGGCCACGCCCACGCGATACAGCGCGAACCTCATGCCCGGCAGGCGGCCCGAGCAGCGCAGGCTCACGTTGGCGCCGAGTGCCACCACCGGCCCGGGCAGCGCTATCAGCGACGGCCGCGGTAGCAGGTCTGCGGAGGCGATGGGGGTTCCGACCCATCTCGCTCCCTTCTCCCGGCGGCGGCTACCGCCGAGCTCCCACTTAGCTCTGTCCCTCCTTGCTGCGTCCCCGGTCCCTCCTCTCCCCTCCGGGACCCCACTCCTGTGCCCTTCCCCTCCCCAGTCCAGAACCTCACCTGTCACCAGCAGCTCCAGGACATCGCTGGGCTGGGACCAGACGCCCGGCCCCCAGTCTAGCCTGCGGTAGCAGCAGAGGTAACTGCCCCCGTGGGCCGGAGTCACCTCCTCCAGGAAGAACTCGGCCAGCTCCGCGGACACATCCCGGAGGAGCAGGGGAAGGATCTCTCCCTGCCTGAAGAGTGCAAACCTCCCGGCGGGTTGCGGTGCGCGGCACCGCAAAGTCACGTTGATCCCGGGAGTCACAACTGCTGCCGGCTGAGCCCCCATCCACGGCTTGGGGTAAGAGACTGGGGGAACTTAAAACAAGAGGCTGCGTGAGTCCTGAGCCTCCCAGAAGCAGCGGGAGATAAAGGGGAGTGGAGGGGGCAATAGCTACCAAGCTTCTGTCTGACAAAGTCCAGACTTGGGGAAGGGCTCGGCAAAGCCAGCATTGCAGGAGATTGCCAAAACCATCCCTTCTGGGAATTGGCTGTGTTCTAGAAATTATGTGTATTATGAATTTACTCAAATTGGAATTCCATTGCTCAAACAACTGTTACGGATTGATGAGAAGGATACTTGTATAACACAAAAGTCATGAAAAATGAAGCTATACTGACTTCAAAACAAAATGGGAAACAGAAAGCAAAACAAAAGAAACAGTATAAGTAAAAATTGCCTTTCCTATCTTTGCAGAAGTTAAGTTTTAACTTCTTAGCCCATAGGTTAGGATGCACCAATATCTTAAGATTAACAATTATAGGACTTAGGATAGCTACAAAAGATCTAGTAAGGTTACAGTAACAAAATAGTTTTAGGTGAGTAGATAATTAGGGTATAAGGGCCTATAATATAGCTAAATAAGAAACATCTGAAGGAAATAGGGAGTCTTGGGAAAGTGATTTCTGCCTTTTATCAAAACAGGTGTAAAGAATTAAGAACAATATTATCCTTTTTGAAAATAAAGCCTTTTTGCACAATACATGAAACAGTTCATGAGGATTTGACCATGAACTAATGATACAGTGGCTAGTTGTGTCTGGTGCTCTGAAACATTTTAAATGGTTTCAGGTGGTCAATTTGGTTAATGAGGCAGATAATGAAAGCGTTGTTTATGCACCTGGATAAAAGAGCTCAACAATAAAGAACAGACGGCATTTTGCTCAGGCAGCTTGCTGTGTCTGCTTGCAACGTGCCCCGGAAGTTCAGATCATTTCTGTTCCTCCGGGCCAACTCCACTCATCCTTTGGGGACCCTAAGAGTTGCTGGGGTTGACCCTGGCAGGGGAGGTTGGGGAAGGACCAGCCTTTGCCTCTCTGTCCAGCCGCAGCTCAGCTCCCTGTAGAGGACGCCCTGGATCACAATTGAGGTTTGTCAAAACAGCTGCGAATGAGAGAAACGGGACGCAAAGTTCCAAGTTCTCCAGTTTTGTTTGCTGTTTGGTACTGGAATTAAACCCAGAGGTACTTTACCAATGAGCCACATCCCCAGTTCGCTTTATTTATTTATTTAATTTAGAGACAGGATCTCGCTAAATTGCCCAGGCTGGTCTTGAGCTTGTAAGCCTCCTATCTCAGCCTCCCACATAGCTGGGATTACAGGTACTTGGCACTGCAGCAGATTGTGCTTTAAAGCGGTTTCAAAGAGTCATGTCCTAGAAATCAGCATTTTCAGTCTCCAGAATGTTTGCAAACAGTTTTCAGTTATTGCTACTCTGGTTTGAACTTGAACCCAGAGTTCATATGGTGGAAACCTAATCCCTAACACAACAGTGTCAACAGGTGCGACCTTAAGAGGTGATTGGAGCCCGCTGTGGTGGTGCACATCTGTAATTCCAGCAGCTCAGGAGGCTGAGGCAGGAGGATCACAAGATCAAAGACAGCCTCAGCAACTTAGGGAGACCCTAAGCAACTTAGCAAGATCCTGTCTCAAAATGAAATATAAAAAGGACTGGAGGGATGGAGTGGTGGCTCAGCAGTTACGGTGCTTACCTGGCATGTGTGAAGACAGGAGTCCAAACTCTAGCACCACGTACACAATGAAGTGTCAGAGCAATGAAAGCCACATGAAAAAAAAAACTAATAAAAAATTCATTCTCTTGAAAAAAGGACTGGGGATGTGGCTTAGAGTTTAAGTGCCTCAGCTCAATCTCTTCTACTTTAAAAAAAAAAAAAAAAAGGTTGGTTCAGTGCCAGAGGGGTGGGTGCTATAAGGACAAGTTACACACACACACACACACTCACACACACACACCCTCTTGTCTAGGCAATGCCTTCTATCACAGCATGCTGGAGCCAGAAGGTCCTTACCAGGCCCTTTGATCTTGGACTTCACAGCTAGATCTGAGAATTAAATAAACTGTTGTGTATAAATTTCCCACTCTGTGGTATTTAGCTATAAAAGCACAAAACAGAATATGACAATTGGTGAAATTTGCTAATTGAAAAAAAAGTAACATTGGATCCCTACCTCACACCATTCCCCAAAACAAACGCCAGCATAATTAAAAACCTACATTTGGGGGCTGGAGCAGGGGCTTGAGGTTACAGTGTTTTCCAGGCATGTGTGAGTACACGGGTTCAAACCCCAGTACCCACGTACATAATGAAGTATCAGAGCAACGAAGGCCATGTGAGAAACTCAATAGAAATTGATTCTGTCTCTCTCACACTGTCCTTCTCTCTTTAAAGAAAAACCTACATTTTTTTTAAAAGAGAGAAAGGGAGAAACAACTTTATTGAGTTTTTCACATGGCCTTAGTTACTCTAACACTGTGTACGTGGTGCTGGGGTTTGAACCCTGGTCCTCGTGCTTGCCAGGCAAGTGCTGAAATTGCTGAGCCGCCGCTCCAGCCCCCAAACCTACATTTTTAATGTTTTCTTAGAGAATACAGAAAAATCCAATTGTCTTGAAGAAGGAAGGGCTTCTTAAGCTCAGTGATGAAAAATTCATGAGGCAAGATTGATAATTTTGACTTCTTCAAAACTTTTAGGGTGGAGCGGCGGTGGCTCAGCAGTTACAGCACTTGCCTGGCATGTGTGAGTACACAATGAAGTCTTGGAGCAACGAAGACGAAAAAACTAAATAAAATTCACTCTGTCTTTCTCTCTCTCTCTCACTGTCCTCTCTCTTTAAAACAAAAACAAAAACTTTTAGAGTATACCTAGAAAAGAACATGTAAGAATAATTTAAAAACCTTTTAGGTTATGTTTGCCACAAGACAAACAAATGAAGCTAGAAGTCGTGTGCCAGTACTGGCAGGAGTCACACAGGAAGTCAGTGGCCTAAAACACACTGGAGGAAAACTGTTGCAGAACCCTCGTAGTAACCATTTCTTAAAACAACACTAAGGGAGCTGGAGCGGTGGCTCAGCGGTTACGGCGCTTGCCTGGCATGCGCAAGTATTCGAGTTCGAACCCCAGCACCACGTATACAACGAAGTGTTGGAGCAACAAAAGTCACATGAAAACTAAATAAAACTGATTCTCTCTTTAAAAAAAATAAAACAGCCCATTAGGTTACTGAAAATTAAAACCGTGGTTCACCGAGTGTGGGAGAGTCTGTAGTGACGGAAGTGCAGGGCCCTTGAGTGTACCCCCTCAGAGGGAAATGCGTCAATGTCTCAAGACCAGGACGTGAGCAACCACCCGCTGATGCCACTGCGTCTCCAGGGACAAATGTGTGCACGTGTGCGGGAGAAACTCATACACAAGTGCTCATTGCAGTGCTGACTGGGAGGCAAGAAGTGGATATACCTAATGTGTATCAAAAGGGAATGACCCGGCGGCAGAATCCAGCCATCCACACAAGGGCAAGTGCTGGGCAGCAGTCAGAGTGACCAGGAAAAGCAGGGGCTGTGGGGTGGAGATGGCACCAAGATAGATCTTAAAGTAAAAAGCAGAACAGGAAGAGTCAGGAAGTATCGATTTTGCTTTGGCCAAAAACCCCCTATAAATATATGTATGTGCAAGTGTGCGCATACATAAGGAAATTTTTTGTAGGGATTCAGAAGGTGGGCAAGGAAGAAGGAGGCTGCTATATGTTTTCTAGTAATGATTGAAATTTTTATAACTACAAATAGATATTATCTTTGTCATAAAAAAAAAAATAACTAGTTGGGCTGGAGGAGTGGTTCGGCGGTTGTGGCGCTTGCCCGGCAAGCATGAGCACGCAAGTTTGAACCCCCTCACCACGTACACAGCAGTCTTGGAGCAATGAAAATCATATGAAAAACTAAATAAAAAATGGTTCTCTCTCTTTTTTCTCTCTCTCCCTCACTGTCCCTCTCTCAGTGAAAAAGAAAAAAAATAACTAGTTTGAGCTGAGTGTGGTGGTGCACACTAGTTATCTCAGCAACTAGAAAGGCTGAGGCAGGAGGATAGAAATTTGAGGCCACTATCCTCAACTTAGTGAAATCCTGCCTTAAAATAAAAAAATAAAAGGTTGGGGATGTAGCTCAGTGGTAGAACACCCCTGGGTTTCACCCACACTACCCACTACCAAAAAAAAATTTGAAAGAAGCTGATAGCTTGGAAATCAATGACTTTTCTCAGATGACTCTTATTTGAAGTTGGAGTGTAATGGTTGAAAATAGGAGAAAAGAGAGGTCTCACTCCTCGGAAAACCTAGGAAGAAACCCATCTGAGGAGAGGGGAACCCTCCTTTTGTGGAAAGCGGTTCCAATGGGAGAAGTTGAAGGAATAATTGGTATAGCAGGAGATCTGACTTCCTGAGGCCTATAGATGCCAAGTTCTGAGCCAAGGGATTACCCATGCGGTTGGATTAAATCCTACAGTGGCCCATTTTACAGAGAAGAAAATGTCTCCAGAGCTGTGGTTCGTTCCCAGTCATGTACTAAAAAGATGTGAAAATGGGGTTCTAGGTTAGATCTCCCTGAAACCGAAGTTCAAGGTGTTCACTGCTCACCTGTAATTGGTCATGAAAAGGAGTGAAGAAGGAAGGAAGGAAAAGGGGAAAGGGAGGGAGGAAAGAAGAGAGAGGGCGGAAGGGAGGGAGAAGAGAAGGGTCAAGAGAAAGTGAGGAAAGGATAAAGGAAAGAAGGAGGAAGGGAAAAGAAGGAAGGAAGGGAGGGAGGGAGGGAAATAAATCTGGGGTGAGCTGGGGACCAAAATAAAATCTGAGTAGTTGGAAATGGGATGTCAGCAATGGATGGGGCATGTTACTCACCAGGAGTGAGGTCTGCCTGACGCAGAGGCCCTGTGGAGGATTAAGGGGGGGATCTGTGTAAAGCCCAGGAGCCTAGGAATGGGATTCCTCAGCCCCTCTTTCCCCTGGAGAGCAGGAACCCTTCCCTACTTCCTCCTGAGCAGTCAAATTCATTCTGCACCTGCTTATGAAGCCAGGCCCCTGCTCCCTCCAGCCAGGAGTTCTGCCCCGCCCCTCCTTCACCCGGGTTCGGGTTCGAGTCCTGGCTTCCACCTCCTCCTACATCAGGATCGGGAGTCCCCAACTCCCCTCCTGCCCCCACTTTCCTCCTCTTCCAGGACTCTCTCTAGTTTAGGGTCCAGCAGTCTTGGCTCCAGTCCTGTGCCCTGATTCTGAATTGGGTGGCAAATCCCAAATGCCAAGATAGTGCTGCCTGGTCACCCTGCAGGGTGTTTGGGTCCCCAGCCCCACCACACCCCTGCTCCCAGCCCAGTCAGGGACCCAGGCAGAGGGAAGGGGGCAACTCACAAAGGGCCAGCAGCTGGAGGGCCAGCACCAGGGCCATAGTGGGCTCTTGCTAAAGCCCAAGCAAGGACTGGAGGTGCCCTGTCCCCTCCCAGGAAATGAGGCAAAGTCAAATTACTAGACAGGGGCCCTACATAGGGAAGGAGGAGCCAGGAGCCTGCAGGGTGGGGCACCCTGTGTCACAGCCCCGTGGTCTGTGTAGGAAGAAGGAGGAATCATGACCTGCTGTGTTCATTAAACTTAAAAAAAAAAAAAAAATGCACCTGTTAAGCCCTTGTGTAGAGCAGGGGGCACAGAAATCTCAGACCTCCTTACTGCTCCTGCTCCCAAGCACCGCCCACTCTCATTGATAGACAAATCCGGACAATTTGAGTTAAAAAAAAAAAAAAAGTGGTCTAAGCTATGTGGCAAGAACAAAAGGAACTGTGAGTGACCACAGAAGGTCCCTAAGCCACCTGACCCCAAAGCCAGCTCTTCCAGCACCATCTGAGGCCGAGCTGCAACTCGGTCAGGCTTTCGCCGACTCCAGGCCTCCGTTTCTCCGTCTGTAAAATGGGTCTTCTAAAATAAACTCACACGAGGGCAATCTCATTACGCCCTAAGTGAGTCGCTATAGAAGACTGAAGTTACTTCTCTGGAGCGACTTCTAGACTGACAAACGTGAACCCCAACAGGTGTGTAAAGTCAGGATTGCAGGGGGGGGGGTGGCCGCACGCACCTGTAATCCCAGCGCTCAGAGGCTGAGACTAGCTCGTAAGTTCGAGACCAGCCTCAGCAGCTGAGCAAGGCCCTAAGCAACTTAGTGAGACCCTGTCTGAGAAAGGAAAAAAAGGTCAGAATTGCTTTTCAAAAAAAATCGTATTTCGATCTTTCCAGCCACCGTCTGACTCCCGCGCGCACGCGCAGAATAAGACAGCGAGCAGGGACCACAACTCCCAGGGGGCTGCGCGCCTCAGCTTCCGCCCGACCTTTCTCCAGAGCGCAGGCGCAGCCCAGGTTGCGCCTCGAAGACCACAACTCCCAGGGGGCCGTGCGCCTCAGGTTCCGCCCGGCACTTCTCCAGGGCGCAGGCGCAGCCCAGTTGCGAAGGCTCCCTGGAAGACCACAACTCCCAGGGGGTGCGCGCCCTCGCCGCGGAGAACAAGATGGCTACCAGTAAGTGCGAGCGCCTTGGGGATTCGGGGTCCGGGTTGTTCTGGAAGCTGCGGGCTGTCGCGAGGCTGAGGCGCGGCGCAGCGCAAGATGAGACGGTGGGGTCTGTATGGGGCGGCGCGCGGCAGGCAGGACGGGGTCCTCCAGGGCGGCGGTGGCGGGTTAGAGGTCACCGTGCGGCGGTTGCAGGGTGACTTTCCGCCCACCCCTGCAGAACTCGCCGCCTTCCTCAAGAACGCTTGGGCCAAGGAGCCGGTGCTGGTCGTGTCCTTCACCATCGGGAGCCTCGGTGCGTGAGTGCATCGCCCGCCGCGTTCGTTCCTGCGCCCACTTGCCTGCCCGTCCCTGGCGCTTCCCCGGGCACACCCACACGAGGATCTGAACCCCCTGCAGGTCGCCCACCCCTTTTGTGCCTGGAGAACCCCCAAGTGGAGAAATAGGACCCTCCCTCCCTTCCGCTCCCGAATCGAGTCGGTTCGGGTGGGCGTGGGCTGCGCAGTCAACATCTGATGCAGATCCCGCAGTGATCCCAGTGAGCCTCCCTGATGAAGCTCGGTCCTGCAACCACCCTACTCCAGTGCTCAGGCCTTGCGGCCGGGTGGGGGCCTTGTTAAATGCTTTTCTGATTCCGTAGGCCTGGGACTCCTCATTTCTGACAAGTACCCAGGTCTTATCAGTACTGCTGTTTCACGGATCGCATTGGGTAAAATTCTAGAACAGGCTGGCATCCACACGGGGCTCCTGGGCTCTTGAAGTGGGGCCAGTGCATTGAAATGGTACGAGCCACACTGGATTTGAAAGCTTAGTATGCCCCAAAATATGTACTCTATCAACATTTTCATGTTGAAATGACGTTTAGGATGTATCAGTCTAAATGTGTTTTATAATTTTATGTGTGACATATTTTTAACGTGACAACGTGAAATTGCACATGGCTCTTACCTTTCCATAGGTAACAGAATTAGTACTGGCCTGGTTCCTTTTTTGCACCCTAACCACCCTCCTGGACACAGTTCTGTCCTCCAGAGTCTGTATCTATCTATACAACCCTTTTGCCTCCAAGATGCCCCACAGCCACCACTTCCCCTTTCTTCCCTGATTGCTGGGCTCCCATTCCCTCCCTCCACCTACTCCCCCAAAGTATTACGTAAATGGAAACCCCAGAGAACAGAAGGATCCTCCTGGAGGGTCCAGCCTTCCTGCTCCTCTTGACACCCCTTCTTCACCGAGGCTTAGCTTCTGCATGTTTCCCCAGCTCCCCAGAGTCACCTTAAGCTGGACCTTCCCCCTCTCTCTCCACAGCTGTAATTCTGCCCCTATTCAGCCCCTACACCAAGTACGCCATCATGATCAACAAGTCTACACCCTACAACTACCCAGGTGAGTGGAAGCCTGTGCAGCAGGGAGGGGTACAAACGGGCAGTCCTTTCCTGAGTGATGTCAGAGACACCGCAGTGCATCTGTGCTCTTCCAGTCCAGACCCTTTGTAATTCACAGAAGTCCGGTCCTGTTGTTTTTGTACTTTTGAGTTGGCGTCTTTCCAGATTTCTGTTCCTCTCTGGGTTTCCATACCTGTTGTTTTCCAGGTGTCTGGTTCCCCATCTCTGGTGATATGTCACTCCCCTGTCTCCGCTTTCTCTCCCCTGGAGTCCCATTTCCCTCTTTGGACTTGCACCAAGAGCCCAGCTGTTCTCTGCAGGGCCCTAGAGATCTGCTGGTCTCAGTGGCCCACCCTCCTCTCTCACAGTGCCCCTCCGTGATGATGGGAACATGCCTGATGTGCCCAGCCACCCCCAGGAACCGCTGGGCCCCAGCCTGGAGTGGCTGAAGAATCTGTGAGCACGTCCACTGACAGGGAGGAGGCACTCTCACCTAATAAAATGTGAAAATTAACCTGCTTGTGGTGAGAAATGGGCGCAGTAGACAGTCGCCAGGCTGAACTGGGGGAGCAGTTTATTGGGGTGGGATCAGTCGAAGGCCGGGCTGGCTAGAGTTGGGTAGGGCAGCAGTTTGTCTGGTCCGCGGGAAACCCAACTGGAATCTAAGGTCTCATCCGCTTCAAAGCCAAAGTCTTCCTCAGCCTTAATCTGGGGAAATGAGGAAGAGCACAGGAGAGCCTGGGAACCTGGAAGAGCCCGGAGGGGCTCCCAGGGCTGCTCTTGCAGGCCCTTCCCTCTAGCACTCTCTCCCCTTGCCCACCCTCCTTTCTTCCCCCCTCTCCAGCCACTTCCTGCTACAGGTCTTCCCCTTCAAGTCCTTGCCTGACTTTGTCCAATCCCAGGCCTCCTCCAGCCAGTCCAACTTCATCTTTTTTAGCTCTCCCCAGCCCTGGGCCCCTTGCAGTAGAGCAGCATAACCCCAGGCCAGGCCACACTTTGGCCTTAGCTCCTGAATTCTTCCTACCTGCGCTGGCGCCAGTTCTGGAGTCAGTGAGGCTCCTGCCCGGCATCCATCCCTTGGTGTCCGCCGCCTCTTCCGCCCACTGGGCCCCTCGCCAGGGGCCGGGCTGCTGGATTCTGGGGGTGCAAGAGTCCTTCTGGGTGGGGACAGTCCCTCTTTCTCTGGAGGCTCGTTCTCAGCATTGCCTGGAGTGGGGGCATCTGTACCCTGGCTGCCTTCGTCCTGGTGGGTGAAGGGGAGGCAGATCAAGTTGTATCCTGAGCTTCATTTCCCCAACCTGCCTGGAGCTCACTGCTCACCTCCAACACGATGGTGAACTGGCTGGCCCGGTAGTCATCCCCGTAGGAGTCCAGCACTCTCATGAGGAACCTGTGTGGACAGAGACACCACAGGTGGGGCAGCTTAGTTAACAGAATGGGGAGGGCACACTCACAGAGCCCTGCTCTCTACTGGAAGCCAAAGTCATCCTTGACCCAGATTTGGAGCTCTACAGCCGGAGGCCTGGAAGCCAAGCACTAGCCCAGCCAGTGCGACCCTGGGCAAGATGGCTTGTCTGACCCTAGTTTCCTCTGAAAATGGGAGCTGGTTGGTCTGGATGCCGATGTAGCGATGCACCAAGAGGGTTCTCTGAAGCCCCTAGTGTGAGGCTGGTATTTGGCAGACGTTCACTTGTGAGTTATGATTCTAAGTGATGACTGCGAGGAGAGGTAGAGCATTCCTAGGTGCCCTCCCCTCCCACCCAGGCTGCCTTCTCTTCCTCCCCCCTGCTTCCCCCACACCAGCGCCCTGGCAGTTCTTCTGTGGTTGGTCTTCTATTCCACAGATACACATGGTGCTGACTGCAAGAACCTCCAAGCTGAGCACATCACCATAAGCTCCAGCTTAGTCCTCAGCAGCCTCCAGACCCCTGCGTGACCCATAGCCAAGGGAGAATGCAGCCGAGATGGGGACTTGCTTGCTCAGAGTTGCAGCAAATAAGTTCTGGGGCTCCTTCATCCCACTGCTCTCTCCTAGCCCTTCCCTGCTCCCAGGCAGCTCCTCTAAAACCCAGCTTTTCCTCAACCCCAGCCCTCATCTCCAGTCTCCTGTCCTTGAGGCCTAAAGGCCAGGTAGATGGGGAGATGGCAGAGAAGGGGTTACCTGCGTTCCTGCTGGAGTCTGCGAGTTATCCTCTGTACCTGGTGGAGCCTGTTCAGGACCCGCTCGTTCACCTGCCGGGAGACAACAGGCTGACTGTGTTCTACCGCTCTCCCACTCACTCGTCACTTTTTTTTTTTTTTTTTAATAAAGAGAGAAGGACAGAGAGAGAAACAATCAATTTTTATTGAGTTTTTCACATGGCTTTTGTTGTTCTGACACTTGGTTGCATACGTGGGTGCTGGGGTTTGAACTCGTGTACTTGGGTATGCCGGGCAAGCGCCGTGACCGCCGAGCCACTGCTCCAGCCCCACTTATCACATTTAATGGAGCACCTTCTATGTGCCAAGCTCTGGAGAACAGACAGGACATCCCAGGGCCTAAGGCCCTACTCCATCTGCTCACTCCTGTCTTGGAGCTTTCAACATGCTGTCCCCTTGCTTGGGCCACTCTCCCTGACTCAGCTCAGTTGCCACCTGCTCAGGGACTCCACCCAGCCAGCCCATTAAGTTGTGCGTCCCTCTCCAAGACCATGCCAGAACCCTGCCCAGCCATTCACTTTACTTGCTTTGTTTTTCTTTACAGCACTCAGATCTCTTGACCTATTTTGCACAGTGTCTCCCCAGCCAGAACAGAAGCTCCAAAGGACAGCAGCGGCCTCAGCAGAGCCTGCACACCATAGCCCCTATCAGCCTTGCCAAATGAGGGATTACAGCACTCCGTGCTTGAGGCGTACTAGCCAGGTTGGCCCGTCAGAGATGAGGGGTGGCTACTTTAGTGTGGGCCAATCCCTGAGTGACCACCAGGAGGAAAGCCTTCCAGGTTGGGGGACAGCCCCTGCAGTTTCTAAGGACCCCAGCCTGGATGTGAAGGGGGAGACATGGCTCAGGCAACAGCCTAGTAGGGTGGCTGAAGCATGTGCTCCGGCTCAGAAAGACCTGGGTTCCTGGCTCTGCTACTGCCAGCTGTGAGCTTGAGCAAGTTATTTAATCTCTCTGAGCCTTTAGTTTCTATACCTGTGAAAAAGGGATAACAATCTGTTCCTAGGGAAGCGGGTTAAGAGCTGGCTCAGAGTTTGCTTGGATTCTGTCAGTCACCTGTCAGGCAGCATTCTGACAGCTTCCAGGACCACCTAGCACCATTGTTAATGAATTGACTTGTTTCTCCCCAACGAATGTGTGCTGGATTGCTAACCCCCAGCAACTCAGAATGTGACCGTTTTTGGAGACAGGGTCTTCCCAGAGGTAACCAAGGTAAGATGGGGTCACTGGGAGGCCCTAACCCAATATGACTGCTCTCTTTATAAAAGAGGGAAATTGAGACACAAATACACCTACAGGAAGAAGCCACATGCAGAAGGAGAAGTCCAGGTGATGCCTTTACACACCAAAGAACACCAAAGATTGTTGGCAACTGTGCGAGGAGGAAGGCAGGGAACATGAATGCCCAGCCCATGGGGACATCCCCAATGACTCCTGGAGCTCACCCCCGAAAAGTGTCAGGCAGTGACTATCTGCTGTTTAAGCGGTTCCAGTTTAGTGGGCAAATTTGATAGGACCATCTTTAGCGAGTCTGTCAATGACCCCGACCTGATGAGATTTCCATCTGTTAAAATCCTTTGACAGCTCCCCCTCACTCTCAAGAAAGAAAAACAAGGGGCTAGAGCGGTGGCTCAGCAGTAGAGCACTTGCCTGGCATGCATGTTGACCTGCGTTCAAATCCCAAAACCACATACACAAATAAGTGTTGGAGAAACAAAAACCAGAGGAAAAAATAAGTGGTCTCTCTCTCTCTCTCTCTCTTTAAAAAAGGTTAAGAAAAAATTCCAAACATCTTGCTCTGGTGTCCTTGGCCCGGTACTCCATCCTCATTTCTCATCAAGGAGACATGCAATGATCCATCCAGGCAATCTGTCAGGGGAAGGGGCCACAGAGATGCAGGGGAAGAAAAGAATCCAGGGAAGGTTCAGGGGCAGCATTCACTGGCCTCAGGGTGCCTCAGGCTCGGGGCATGAGAACTGAAGAGCTTGGGCTGAGGACTGAGAGTTGCAGGAAGGGAACTGGAGTCAGCTGAGCTGTGTTTGGGAAGCTCCTGGAGATGACTCTCCAGATGCCTGTAACAGTTCCAAGATACGCAATAGATGATAAATGAACAGTGAATAAAAAAAAGATTACTCGGGTAGCAAAGGGGAGTGGAGTGCACAGGGACAGGCAGAGACGGGGATGGGACCCCGAAACGGGAATCCACACTCACCTACCTGCTCGATCTCCCTGCAGCGCCGTCCTAGTGCCTGGTACTTTCTACGGTTTAGTTCCCTCTGGCGCCGCCGCCGGCCGCGGGCTGCCTCCTCTTCTTCATCCCGCTCTCGGAGCCCTGAGCCACCCAGACCACCAGAGACAAATTCCACTTCTGTCTCCAGCTCGCTCTCCAGGATGTGGCCACCAAACAGTGGAGGCAGTGCCAGCTCCGAGCCTGGTGGCGCAGAGAACTCCTCAAAGCCAACGGCGGCCATGGTCCTGTGGGGTCAGGGAGTATCAGAGACTGGCTTGCCGCTCTTCAGCGGCTCTTGCCCGCTCCTTCGGGCCAGCGGCCCAGGCCCCCAGCTTTCCTCCCTCGGACCCTGGGGTCCAGGCCTGCAAGGTTCTGTCTCACACCCGGAGTCGAACAGCCTTCTTCTCCCGGGAGGGTGCAGGATGCTCCTGTGCAGACCCCGGTCCGAAAGGGCAGTAAGGGAAGGCAGTTGCGCGAACTACAACCCCCATCAGCCCTCGGTGTAGAACGCAGGCGGCCGCACGTCGCCAGGGCGTGCGTCTTCTGACGCGCACCAAGGCTCCGCCACTCACCCCTCTCGCTGTTCCAGCTCCATGTCTCCCGCTCTCGACGCCGCGGGCCTCAGCACTTCATCCTCAAGCGCCCAGGCTGAGCTGTGCGCAAAACTACCCGTCCCATCAGGCTTCGCGGCCCGGAGAGCTCGCCCTGGCCTGGGGCCTCCCGGGAGTCGTAGTTCCCTGTTTGCGGCTTCGGCTCCCCTGCCCCGGGGAGTCCCGGCGTGAAGGCCTTGCTTTCTCGTCTGACTCCGCCGCAAGTCTTCTGCGGTGCGCCGTCTTTACCTCCGTCCGGACGCCCTGCCGCCTGGCCGCAGCGATCCCCGCTCGCAGGCCCAGGCCTCGGCAGGCGGCGAGCCCGCCTGGCCGCGTCCTCTCCCCAGCTAACCCGGCCTCCGCCTAGCGGCGGATGCTAATAAAGTTGTTGTTCCAAAAGCGGCCCGAACATCGCGGGCAGTGGCCAATCGGAGCGCTGCTCTGCTGCAGTAGCGGCGCGGGGTGAGACGTCATCAGTGAGCGTCAACTGCTCCAGAAAGCCGATCGCCTAGGCGCAGTCCAGCGAGGAGGGAAGAGGTGCGTGTGCTGGGCGCGAGGAAAGCGCGGGAGACCGGCGCCTGGGTCTGGGGGAGGAGGTGTGAGGAGACGGGGTCTTCCTAGGCTGGTCACTCCGAGCTCTCGAGTGCTCCTCCCAGGGAATGGCCCTGGGGGTGTGCCCGGCGCTCGAGCTGATGCCCGGGAGGCGGGCTTCGTTAGGGAATTAACTTACCGTAAGTGCGTGGAGCGCCTCGGGGCAGACACGCGGGGTGTGCGGGTGCGAGCCACTAAGCTACGCTAGGCTGGAATGGGGCGCGTGGGGCAGGTAAAGTAGGAGAGCACCAGGCCGAGGCGGTATTGGGCTACTGAGGCGAAGAGCCATTTGGGGCGAGGAGAACTGGTTGTGCGAAGTTCCAGACGTGTGGGAAGAAGTCTTAGCAAGGTGAGTGAGAGGGGTCTGCTGTGTCTGCACTTGTGGGAGCTGGAGAACCCTAGTGAATACAGCAAACGAAGGTGTCTGTCCTTATGATAAACAAGGACCAGGACCTTCGCGGGGAGGACTTGCTTCTGGTAATAAGGAGGGACTCCGTTAGGGTCTGGTCCTACTTCCCGTAGGCTTTGGGATGTCCCTGGCAGATGAGCTCTTGGCTGATCTTGAGGAGGCAGCAGAAGAGGAGGAAGGAGGAAGCTATGGAGAAGAAGAAGAGGAGCCAGCCATCGAGGATGTTCAGGAGGAGACACAACTGGATCTTTCTGGGGATTCGGTCAAAAGTATCGCCAAGCTATGGGACAGCAAGATGGTGAGAGGACTTGAGGGTACGGATGTGCTATACAAAGCTCCCAGGAGTGGTCGATGAGGGCAGCTCTTCTTGAACAGTGTTGGGTTCTGACTCTGCACTCCTTCCCTAACAGTTTGCTGAGATCATGATGAAGATTGAGGAGTACATCAGCAAGCAGGCCAGAGCTTCAGAAGGTACTTCCTCCTCTGCTCCCCTGTTCCTTGTCCTGCTGGGCCCCCTGGGTCTTTTGCTTCTTGTTGCTCCATAGATTGATTGTATCTCCTTCTTAGCTTTTTTCAGAGCCGCCTTCTTTTCTTCCATCCCATCCCAATCCCCTTCTCTAAAAATATAGTGTATTATAAAACTGATACTTCTTTAGTCTTTACTGTGTGCTGAGGACTTACTATTTGTGATAGTACTTATCTCAGGGTTCCCCAAACTTTATGATTGACATGACCCGTTAGAGTTTTTGCCATTCTGTAAACCATATGTCCAATTATTAATGGATATTTCTGCTTAAGTTTTAGAATTAAAGGGATTCCTATTATGAAAGGAACACTGGTAATCATTTGAGAAATACAAAGTAACCATAAAAATAAATACACAGTTGTTAAGGTATCACCTAAGTCCTTTCTCAGTCCCAGCTTTGGGGAATACTGGGTCATTTCTTAAGCACTTGTTGCCCAGATCACCTCTTAAGAGTGCAGTCTTGCTTTTACTCACATTTCTTTGGGCAGGGGCTCTCAAGTAAAGTTCCTTAGAAGCAGAAGCTCTGAGAGGTTGGTAAGCACAGGAGTGATGTAATCAGAGAGTGGAGTTTCAGGAAGACTTACTCCTTCCATTATTTCTTTGCTGAGTACCCAGTCAAATCAGCCCAGGTCTCTACTCTCAGAATGACCCAGGTCTAGTGGAGGAGTCAGGTCAGGTTCCAGGCAGTTATTGGTGGGTGGTGACAAGCCCAGGACACTCCAGAGCCACAGGGCAGATTGGCTGATCCTGTCTCAGAGGTCAAGGAAGAAGTGATACCTGAATTGGAGTTTGGAGCATGAATACATGTACGGAGCAAAGAAGGGGAAGAAGGGGTCTCAGGGAAAGAATAGTATGCCTGGAGCCCCAGACATCATCAGGAATGTCAGGGGGAGGGGGCTCGGGAGGTGCCACCTCCCATAGGGTTCCAAGTGCCAGGCTAAGTAGCTTCTTGACCCAGAAAGCCACGGGGAGCTTCAGAAGCTGGCAGCTTTCTGATGTCAGGCCAGCTCAGGGATTGAGTCAGAGCTGCTTGGTATCTGGTGGGGGAAGTGGACACAAAACACCTCAGACCAGGTGGTGATTCATGTCTAGCAGAGGTAGCAAGTGTCATGGGGGTGCAGAGGAGACGTCTGACCCCTTTGGGTCACCATCTGAGTCTTAAGGTTTAGAGAGGCATTGGGTTAGTAACATTAGGACTCTGGAGCCACCCTGCCTACAGTCAGATCACAGCTCTGCTGTCCACTTACTGTGACATCAGGCAGAGCCATTTCCTTCTTTGCAAACTGTTCTGATTTAACGTCTTCATCCATGGGTGGCCATGGATCAAGTAAATCAGCACTTGTATAACACTTACAACGATGTCCAATAAGTCCTGGGTGAGTCCTGTGTACAGCAGCCGCTGTGACTGTGGCTTGTGATAATATGGTTGACATCAGTACCAATGCAGAAAGGAGTTTCTAGAAACATGTGAGGAAGGGAGAGGGAATAGCCCATGTGAAAGCCAGGAGGAGGGAAATAGAGTGGCTAGAGTGTGAAGGAATGGAGGCACCCTGAGAGAATGGGGTGGAGGACAGAGAGGCCAGACTGCAGAGTTGTTGAGTCAGCAGGTATCAGTTAGTGGCTCCAGCGTTCTGGGAACCAAAGGTGTTTTCTTGATCCTTGTGTTTATAAGGTTTCCAATTGTATGGGAAGCCTCAAATTTCAGTCTGGGGAGCTTGGTTGTGAGCCTCAGGGTTATGGGGGGGGCATGGGAGGTTTTAGTTCTGGGGCATGATAGGGTCAAGCCTAAACTGGCCTAGAGAACAGATGGAAGGGAGAGAGATTGGAGGTAGAATGTGGGTCCAGGGGGTGTTTGCAAACATGTAAACCTGTCACCTAATGGATGCTTCAGCCCCTCCTGCTTCCCTCCAGTCTCTACCCAGTCTTCCTTAATTGTGACCTGGGAAGGGGTGAGAGTTTAAACACACACCCCATTCAGGATGCTTCTCATCTTCACAGTAATGGGACCAGTGGAGGCAGCTCCTGAGTACCGTGTCATTGTGGATGCCAACAACCTGACGGTGGAGATTGAGAATGAGCTGAGTGAGTGCCAGGAAGGGCAGCAAGGACCACCCTGTCTGGTGTCCCTTTCCCTCCCCCTCCTTATCTACATCCCCAAAGAGAGGGATGAGCAGGAACCTGTGCTGCTTCCTTCACTGGCCATTTCCCCAAGCCCTTATGTTAGCTCAAATCCAGGCTCAGCTGCCGTAAAGAGTGTATACATCCAAGTGAGCAGACCCAGCCTGGTGTCTCTTGACTCTGCAGGACCCAGGCTCTTTCTGTCTTGTTGATCTGTCATCTATTTCATGCTGCAGGGTGACATTCCACTTCCAGACATCAACTCCACAGGCCCACCAGCAAGGTGGGGAGGGAAGAGGAGGGCATGGCTCTTTTCCTTAAAGGCGTGATCTGGATTTTGCACATGTCCTCACTAACTCACTTGGCCACACCTAACATTAAGAGCAGCCAGGAAATGTAGCCTTTATGCTGGGTGTCCATGTGCCAAGCTCTGATTCAGGGATTTGGTTAATAAAGGAAGAGGGGCAGTGGATGTTGGAAACAATCAGTAGAGCCTGCCTCCCCCTCACTGGCCATCTGCCCTTGTTGTTCACCTTAGACATCATCCATAAGTTCATCCGTGATAAGTACTCGAAGAGATTCCCTGAGCTGGAGTCCTTGGTCCCCAATGCACTGGATTACATCCGCACAGTCAAGGTGAGTGGAGAGGAGTGGGACTTGAAGAACTGAGGCCGTTAGAGCACACAGGAGGCAAGGCACACTCTCAGGCCCTTGGTCCAGGAAACCTTGAGGTCTGGATGTGATGGAGAGGTGTGAATGGAGGTTTTGCCACTCCTACTCAGCAGGGGAAGGATGGAACCTGGAACCTGGAAGGGACATTCTTTTGCCCCCCCACCCCCACCCTGTGCTGCTCTCTTACCCTGGTCTTCCAAAAGGATCCCCACTGCCCTGACCCTTGCTGCCCCAGCTATGTCAGAGCGGCATTTGAGTTGAGATCTGAAGGCTGACACAGGCAGCCATGCAAATATGCAGAGGACACAGTTGTAGAAGTGGACACAGTTGTAGAAGTGCAGAGACCTGGAGTGGAAGAAGGCAGGAGGAAGTAAGGAGGCCAGGGAGGGAGGCCAGAAAGCAGACCATGTCAGACCCTTAAGGTTCTGAGTCTTACAAGAGAGCTGAGAGGATTTAAGAAAAGAGTGTCAGGAGCAGGTGAAGTCAGGAGGAGATTATGGCCGCCACCTGTCCCCAGGAAAAGGTGAGGATGCTAGAGAGGAAGTCTCTTTCTCTACATCTATGCTCTTAGTCAGATGGACCACCAGCAGGCTTGTTTAGGGCGGTTCTTCTGGATCAGCCAAGCAGAGTGGACAAAGCTAATGCTCTGAGTAGTGAAGCCCTGGGGACTGGTAGGAGGTAGGAGAGGCCCCTTGTGTGCAGACTGCAGCTTCCCGGATCCCCAAGTGGGACCTGAGTGGTCAGGAAGAAAGAGCCAGGACCCTGTTCCCTCTGCACCCACCTCAGGAGCTGGGCAACAGCCTGGACAAGTGCAAGAACAATGAGAACCTGCAGCAAATCCTGACCAATGCCACCATCATGGTTGTCAGCGTCACTGCCTCCACTACCCAGGGGTACGTACACCATGGGATGCTGTGCTGCCCACCCAGGCCCAGCTTACAGCAGCTGCCAGAAAGGGCAGAACAAGGGCCCCAGGCCCACCCGGGTGGTGCAGCCAAGAGCTCTGATTCCCTCTAGCCCTCTTGCCTAGGCTCCTGGGCTGATAGGACTCAGGTGCCCTGAAGCCACACACCGGTGTGCCTATACACAGCTGAGGGGCTGGGCTGGACACCAGCACGTAGGGCACTGAGCAGTGCTAGAGCTATACCCCTTGCAGGCAGCAGCTGTCAGAGGAGGAGCTGGAGCGGCTGGAGGAGGCCTGCGACATGGCGCTGGAGCTGAACGCCTCCAAGCACCGCATCTATGAGTATGTGGAGTCCCGGATGTCCTTTATCGCACCCAACCTATCCATCATCATCGGAGCGTCCACAGCTGCCAAGATCATGGGTAAGGCCCGCAGACTGGAGTCTGCTGACAGGTTGCGTGGCCCTAGGGTAAAGAGGGGTTTTGGCTCCAGTCTGTCAGAATGTTACTGTGTTTAGACACAAGGTCTTGTTTTAAGGGTTCATTTGTTTGTTGAGGTTGTTTGCCTAATCCTTAAGTCCAGGTGCAGTGGGGCACACATATAATCCCAGTGATCTGGGAGCTTAAGGAAGGAGGACCCCAAGTTCAAGGCCAGCCTCAGCAAGTCCCTAAGCAACTAGTGAGACCCTGTCTCAAAGTAAAATAGAAAGGGGTGGGGGTGTGACTCAGGGACAGAGCTGTTGCCTAGCATAGGCGAGACCCTGAGTTGATCCCCAGCACTGTGCTGCCTCACGTGCAGTGGTACCCACCCCACCCCCACAATCTCAGAAACCCAGATGAACCAGACCCAGGCTCTGTCATCAAGGAGCTCCTGGTGTGATGAAAACTGGTCCAAAACACAGTCAGTCCTCAGTGAGGGGCAGTGTGACGTAGCATGGACCTTGGGATCAGCTCTAAATCTGAGCCTCCAAATCTCTCCCCAGTGAGATGAGAGACGTCACCCTTCCTGGCAGGGCCTCATGTAAGGGGACATAGTAAGCCCCATGTTTGCTCTGACCTCCCCATCTCCTGCTGCAGGTGTGGCTGGTGGCCTGACCAACCTCTCCAAGATGCCTGCCTGCAACATCATGCTGCTTGGGGCTCAGCGCAAGACGCTGTCTGGCTTCTCGTCTACCTCAGTGCTGCCTCACACTGGCTACATCTACCATAGCGACATTGTGCAGTCCCTGCCCCCGGTGAGCCTCCATGTTGCCACTCCTCAGCCCTAGCTGACAGTAAGCATCAGGAACCTTGAGAAGAGGGTAGCATGGAGCGAGGACGGGTTCTGAAGCACCTCCCAGCAATCGGGTGAGCTCAGCGAGGGCTATTTGCTGTGCTCCAGGCTCCTCCTCTGTAAAACAGGGAGGTTGGTGTCTGTTCCGTGCATTTGTGACAAGGACTCATTCTGTATGGAGTACCGACTAAGCAGGCCCACAAGTAGCAGCATGAGGTTAACTTGTGAGTTAGGTGTCCCCTAGACCCCTGGGGTTTGATGATTCCCTAGAAGGACCTGCAGGATTGCCTAAGAGGTGCTGTGCTACTGTTGCAGTTGGTTACGGGGCAAGATACAGGGATCTGGGTCCAGGCGAAGGGACTACCTCAGGGCTTGCAGTCCTCGTCCCTTGGAGTCAGACACCATTGCTCTTCCAGCATCAGTGTGCAAAGCTTCACCAGCAGGAAGCTCCTCCAAGCACAGTGTCAAGGCCTCTTGGAGCTCAGTTGCATGGGCGTGACCATGTTGTCCGTGTGACTGATCTGTTTCCAGGCAGTCCTGATCCCCCAACCTAAGTGACATGGCTGGTCTTTCCTGCAGGGCTAGCTCATAACCAGCTGGCTAGCCCAGGGGCCCCAGACCAATAGAGGTCACCCCAGTAGCCCAGAGCAGAGGCCCCACTTCTTGGACAAGGTTAAATTCTTTGATACATGTTGCTGAGCTGGCTTTATTGGGTTTTTTTTGTTATTGAGTCATGTGGCCATGAGTTTTACACGCTCCCTGTTCGTGTTTCCTAAACAGGAGCTACCGCCCTTTACAGACATAGAAACATGAATTTCGGTGACACAAAGATGTCTCTTTATTTTAGTTACCATATACTTCTGTTATTTAGTAACTTCCTATTGTGATACAATTAAGTTGTATTTTTAAACAGGTTGTAGTGTCTAAGAGTAGGTAAAGATGTCGCATGATGTCATAGTCAGTGTAGTGATAGACAGTGGTGTTCTGTAAGGATGACACTTTGCTCAGTGCCACCCATTTTACAGATGAGGAAACTGAGGCACAGAAAGGCAGTGGTTTGTCCAATATGCAGGTAATAAAGCATCTGAAAACTAGGTGGCTGGCCCCAGAGCCAGGGTCCATCCCTGTCCTCCCAGCCTAGGCACCAACTATGTCCCCAATGTTGAGAACCATGAGTGGGTCAGGAACACAGGAGACCGAGCTGGCTCTGGGATAGGTGGGGTTGGATCCATCCTGGTCTGTTATGCTGTGGCCTCTCATTCTGGCCAGTGTCCCTTCCACCTGTGGGAAGAGGAGAACAGTGCTCATGGCCAATGCTGAACCAGCATCTGCATGTGAGTTTTCTCCTTTGGTCGTCATGGTGACCGTCTAGGTCAGGCATTGCTACTGGAACAGACACAGGGGTGCCAGCAGCTTGCCCTGAGTCACAGACTCATTGGGAGGGTGTACAGGTATTGGAGCCCAGGACCAGTGAGCCAGGGTCGTCCTGCACCACCTGCCGCACTTCAAGGCATAAGAGTTAATCCAGCCTTGGGGGTCCTGGTGTACTCAGGCCACCCCATCCACCTGGTAACACATCACCAAGGGCCCTTCCTCTGTCCATCTAGATCAGCTTAGGCACAGGGTGTGGACGGTGGGGTGGCCATCGCTTCATGGTGGCTGAGAACTGGGGACACTACAGTTTGACAGCTTGGATTGGAATCTGGCTCTGTCAACACCCAGCTGTTTCCCCGATCGCATGAATAGGAGCCTCATCCCACATCTGGAAAGTAGGGGGTGACAATCGTGCCTGGTATTTGCATTTTGATAAGATGGTCCCTGGGCTGTATGAAGTGCAGCTGGCATCTGGAATGTGCAGTCCTGCTGGTGTCCTCATTTTCACAGTGCTTACTGTCCATGGCTCTGCGCTTGTCAGCATGATGTCCTGGGCAAGTGGTTCTGCTCCCAGCCCCATCCTCAACCTTATGAGGTGGGAAATGAATACACCGTGGGAGCCCACGAGCCCAGGGTGTGAGGATCCCCTTCCCAGCACCCAGACACAGACAGCTCTTGATGAGAATAGCTGCTACTGCTGTGGTCATTACCTCTCTCCATATGGTTCACACAGATTCTCTCTACCCTCCTTTCCTTTGCTCCAGGATCTCCGGCGGAAAGCAGCCCGGCTAGTGGCCGCCAAGTGCACATTGGCAGCCCGTGTGGACAGTTTCCACGAGAGCACGGAGGGGAAGGTGAGGGGTGGCCAGCATCTGGGCCTGTCCAGTGGAGTGAACCACCACTAGAGGTCCACAGCAAATCAGTGCTGTCCTGACAGCACAGACTGTGTCTGATCCCCACTGAGGCGGGGTGTCACCTCCCCTGGTGTACTTGTTTCTTGGGGTTGTTGTAACAAATCAGCACTTTGTTGTTGTTGTTTTTTTTTTTTAAGAGAAAGAGAAAGAATCAACTTTACTTATTTTTCCAACTGGGTTTTGTTTTTCTGATACTTAGTTGCGTATGTGGTGCTAGAGTTTGAACCCAGGCCCTTGCACATGCCATGCAAACACTGTAACTGCTGAACCACCACTCCAGCCCAAATCAGCACAAATTTATGGGCTTAAAATACAGGTTCATCATCTCATAGTCCTGGAGGTCAGAAGTCTGAAATGGTTCTCACTGAGGTAATGCCTGGGTGCCAGCAGGGCTGTCACCTTGTGGGAGCTCTGCTCCTATGCCTTTTGCAGCTTCTGGAGATGATTTCCTTCCTGGGCCGGCAGCCCTTCCTGTGTTTGCAAAGCCAGCCGTGCAGCATCTTGGTTCTCTCTGACTCTGCTGTGTCTTCACATCTCTGACTGTTTCTAAAGCCACCGTGATGACATTGGGTTCGCTCTGGTAATAGGAGAATGTCCCCCTTATAGTCATTACCCAAGTCATGTCCACAAAGACTGTTGTGCACAGCAGCAGTCACAGGTTCTGGTGATTAAGACATGGACATTCTTGTATGTGTTGGGACATTACTTTGCTCACACCAGTATCCTGTCTACTAGCAGGGGACATAATGGGACATCAACCAAGCAGTATTCAGTAACTTCTGTTTTCCTTTGTAGACCTTTCCAGGAAAGTAGGTCTGTCCCAATCTTGTGCATCTTTGTTTCCAAGGAGCCCCCCTGTCAGCATCAGGTGTTCAGTCTGTCTTCTGACTTTTTGAGCTGGGGACACAGTGGAGATAGCGCAGACACCAGGGCATTTATATTCTGGTTGGGACTGGGGTGACTGGATGGTAAACTGTGTAGTTGTCCCTCGCGGCTAAGTGAATAAATGCCAGGAGGAATAGTCAAAGGACCAGCTGGGAGGGAAGTGAGATGCCCATGTAGCTAGGGTGCCAGGGAGGGCTTCTCTGAAGGGGAGAGGAGTTAGGGGGCAACTTGCATGATATTTGGTAGAAGGCAGAGAGCATGATTAGCATAGAGGCCTGAAGCTGGCATGCGGTGAGCCCCAGGAGAGAGGGGCTAGGGACATGGGTAGACAGCTCATGGCTGTGTGCACTCCGGCTGTGGTAGAGGCACCCAAAAGGGGCCAGCTGGCATCTGCTCTGAAGAAAGAGCCTAGAGTGGTCTGCAGAGTGGGAGAGAGGCTGCAAAGGTGACCTGCCATGTGCGGGCCTGGAGATAAGGGTCTGGAAGGCTGGACAGGGGAGGAGACTAGGATGTTGCTTGGCTGTGTTACATTTGAAGGACTCATGGAGGCAGCTGTCCACAGGGTGCTGGAACTCAGTGAGGACTGAGCCCAGGGTATAAGTTCAAGGGTCATAAAGCCCTAGGTGGGGTTTGAAACAGTGAGAGCCTATGGGATCCTCCAGGGCCCCAGGAGGAAGAGACTCCTGGGAAAGACTGCTCCAGTGGGCAGACAGATGATGGACAGATAGACAAGGCCTGGTGGGCAGCCCATGTGAGCAGCCACAGCCTCTCCCAACCTCTTTCCAGGTGGGCTACGAACTGAAGGACGAGATCGAGCGCAAATTTGACAAGTGGCAGGAGCCGCCACCCGTGAAGCAGGTGAAGCCCTTGCCTGCACCCCTGGATGGACAGCGGAAGAAGCGAGGGGGCCGCAGGTGAGCAGCACTGGGGGTCCAGTGCTGGTGGGAAGAGAAGAAACTGGCATGCTCTCAACTGACCCCGTGTCCCTGCCCCACCACCTGTTACAGGTACCGCAAGATGAAGGAGCGGCTGGGACTGACAGAGATCCGGAAGCAGGCCAACCGCATGAGCTTTGGGGAGGTCAGGTCCCTGCCCGGCAGCTGAGGAGCCTTGGTGTCCTTCCACCCTGTGTCTCCTGCCACCTTCCCTCCTCTCCCCGCTCTGGCCCCACTCACATCTGGGGCTACTCAGCCTCCTCCTCCTGCCCCAGCCTATCTCCTTTGCCTCCACCTAGCCCCAAAGCCATCTTTGTAGCAGAGCTGGCCGCCCTGGCCCAGTTCCCCTGTCAGTCTCCTCTGCACCCAGCTCCTTACCTGAGCCATCCGGGCCTCTCAGGCTCCTCCTCCCCACCTCAAGGCTGCTTCAAGGCTCAGCTGAGGTGCCCTGCTACACATGATCCTTCTGGCTGCCCCCTCTCCTGTATCTGATCCCCGTCCAGCCAGTCCCTTGAGAATCAGCTCAGGTGCCACCTCAGCAGTGAACCCCATCCCACTCCTTGATGCCTCCAGCTGCTCGTAAGGGAGGGAGGGCTCTCACCTCCACTCAGGGAACGCCACCAGGACCCCACTTCCTTTAGGGGGTCCCAGCATCACTCAAGCATTGTGAGGCTGGGGTGTCAAAGGGTCAGTCCCCTGTGTCACCCAAGTACAGTTGGGCTAGGGCTTCATAAGGCACTCAGGTTGGTGGGCGCTTCGAGGCCAGTTGCCTGGAGACTTCCTGGGTTTCAGCAGGTTGAGGTGGTGCTGAGGGACTGGCTGAGTGAGACACTCTTCCCTTCCTGCCAGATCGAGGAGGATGCTTACCAGGAGGATCTGGGCTTTAGCCTGGGCCACCTGGGCAAGTCAGGTAGTGGCCGTGTGCGGCAGACACAGGTGAATGAAGCCACCAAGGCCAGGATTTCCAAGACGCTACAGGTATGGGCTGGCAGAGTGGGGCCGGGGCTAAAGGGGACAGGGACCAAGTGAGTCCAGATCACAGCCTTCCCCTCCTTCCCATAGCGAACCCTGCAGAAGCAAAGTGTGGTGTATGGCGGAAAGTCCACAATCCGTGACCGCTCCTCGGGGACTGCCTCCAGTGTGGCCTTCACCCCTCTCCAGGTACCACCTAACTCTCACCAGGGTCGGGTGCTCCAGCTCTGGGTTGGTTCTGCTCCCTGGTCTTCTGAGTGACCCTGGCAAAGCTCCTTCCCCTCTGCCTGTGAAACAGCCATGTGGTAGGGCTGTGGGGGAGATCTTGTTGACAGTTGGGCTACCTCATGGCCCTGCTCAAGAAAGATGGCAGTCAGGTGGGCTTGGGCTTCATTCCTGAGCTCAGGTCCCAGCCCAGCAGTAACATTTAGTGTGGAGCTGGGTGTCTCTACCTCTGCTTTAACTGACTTGCCACAAAGTAGGGCTAACCTATCCTATAGTGTTGGGGGGATTGATGAGTTCACTTGCTCACCCTCAAGTGTCTACCCAGAGCACACAAGTTCCCAGCACTGTTCTTGGGTCTGGGGATAAAATAGTGGATGAATGAGATAAGTTTCTCCCTTGTGGAGGTTCTGGGGCAGTAGGGGGACAGACAAAATGAGCAAAGCGCCTGGTGTGTGAGTATGGTAAGTGCCAGGTCGAGACAGTGAGGCAAAGGGAGCAGGAAGGATCAGGGTTAGGGCAGCCAGGAAGCCTCAGCAGAAAACAATTACTGCGTTGACTGGGCAAGGTGGTGCACTCCTGTAATCTCAGTGATTTGGAGGCTGAGGCAGGAGGATCGTAAGTTCAAAGCTAGCATCAGCAACTTAGCAAGACCCTGTCTGAAAATAAAAAAATAAAAAGGGCTGGGGATCTGGGTCAAATCCCTGGTACAAAAACAAAAGCCAAATTCCCAAACCCCTCTTCAGCCCAGACCTACTGGATCTGAGTTGAGGGAGGGAGACTCCAAAAACTGGTGAACAGTTCTCACTTCCACCAAAGCCTGAGGACCACTGGGAAAGATGGGAGCTCTGACATGTTGTAGTTCTCTTACTAGGGAGAAGAGGGCTATGGTTGGTGGCCTGGCCTTCTCCCCACCCCACCTCTTATACCCTTTTGCTCTCCACCCAGGGTCTGGAGATTGTGAACCCACAAGCAGCTGAGAAGAAGGTGGCTGAGGCCAACCAGAAATATTTCTCTAGTATGGCCGAGTTCCTCAAGGTCAAGGGCGAGAAGAGTGGCATCATGTCCACCTGAGGGTTGGCATGCACCCAGGGTGACCACCCACTGAAAGAACATGGAACCCAACCCTTCGCAGGAATCCAGTTCAGACCTGGGAGGGTCTGGGCAGAGAGCCTGCTCTGCCCTGCCATTGGTTCAGGGCCATAATGTCCAAGGAGTCAATTGAAGAGACTCCACCCGTCTCCCCCAGGACCAAGACCACCACCCCATTCAGGGGCAGAGCTGGTCTTTGTTATACTCATCTTTTTAGTTTTAACTTAAACAAGAGATCCTTTTTTGGGGGAAGAGTATAATTAAAAGCACAGTACCAGGATCTGTCCTTGTGGAGTGATCATTTGTCCAACATGTGGAAGAGCCACAGCCACTGGGTTTTAGGAGAACAGCTTGGTCTTCCAATCTGGGTGGTATCTGGATTATCCCTTGCCTTGGGCTTCTGGAAAAGCCATGCCCATCTCCGAAACCCTGAAAAAACATCAGTCATCTTGATGCCCCAGCAGTGTAGCCAAAAAAAGCTGCAGCATACAGAATTTTTAATTTAGTTTTTCATGTGGCTTTCATTGCTCAGACACTTCGCTGTGTACGTGAAGCTGCAGCAAACAGACTGGATTGTCCTGGACCCTAGAGCCAGTGGCTTCACCTTTCTGAGCAGCCATACCCAACCCATGAGGTACCTCGGAGGACTGGAAAGAATGCACATTGCCCATGGTGGGGCCCAATAGCAATGTGTGGTATTTTTAGCCCGTGTTTGTTGGGGTTGGGGGTACTGAGCCCTGACAAGGGTGAGGGAAACAGACTTCTTGTGTTGGCAGGAGCTAATGACTAAAAGTTCCTGCCAGGAGAACAAAAGACACACGCATATGTCCTCACTCACGCTGGCCGCTCTGGGGAATGGGGCTCTGCTGAAGTGCCTTCACTTAGGCTGAGGGGAGGGCATTCCAGTGAGCAGCAGTGGGGGTTGTCCTGGGGGTGTCTGGAGACAGGGTCGCCCCGAAGGGTTAAGAGCAGTGACTCCTGGGTGCTCTGTTCACTCTAGAGCTGGGCTTCACAATCTTAGGAAAGGGCCCCTGGTCAACTGAACTGTGAAGTCAGGGCTTCCCTTAGCTACCCAAAAGATGTGTCTCTCTGGCTTCCAGGGTTCTGTCAGATCTTGTCCTTTCTTCTGTCACCTCCACTCCGTATGTCTCTCAATCCTAGTCCCTCAGCTGAGGGCTCTTTGTTGACCTCAGCATCTCTCTCTCCTCCCTCAAAGAGTCTGCACACCCAGGGGGTTCCTTTTGATGACAGTCTCCCCAGTTTTATCCCCAACCCTTCATGTCAGCCCTATTTGAACTCGAACCGTTGCCAGCCTTGCCTTATAGGCATCAGGCTCCTTGCTCTGATAGGAACTAATGACTCAAAGTTCCTGCCAGGTGAGCCGGAGTGTACACACTCGTATTCACACACGGTGACCCACAGCAGCCCAGGGTGTCTTGAGAACGGCTCAGTTGAAGTGCCTTCACTTAGGCTGAGGGGATGGGAGTTCTGGTGAGCCTCAGCATGGGCAGAAAAGGACCCATTGTCCACATCTCAGTTCAGAATCTCCTTTATGTAATCTGCCAGTGGTGGACGGGATGTGAATCTCAAAATTTCAGTAAGCTTCAGAATTACCTGAAGAAGTCAACATGTTTAATAGGCCCAGAATTTGGTTCAGTTTCACTAAGGTTGTGCTCAAAACATACATTTCAAACAACTTCCCAGATGACGTTTATGCTGCTGATCCATAGAGCACAACTTTGAGAATCAGTTGTCTAGGAAACTGGCCTTTCTGAGCAGCTCAGATTAGCTGCACATTGGAGTCATTTCTGGGAAAAAGTACTGTGGTTTCCACCCCCATTTAATTGGCCTGGTGTGAGCCTGGGCATCTGGATTTTTTAAGCTCCCCAGGTGCTTGTAATGTGCAGCCAGGCCTGAAACTCATCACTGCATTCTTGGGGTTCCAAGTGGGCAGTATGGACTATCAGCATGACCTGTGAGAAAAGCAGAATGCAAGACCCCTTGAATCACAATCTACATTTTAAGAAATTCCTTGGTAGGGGTTGGGGATTTAGCTCAGTGGCAGAGCGCTTGCCTAGCAGCAAGGTCCTGAGTTCGATCCTCAGCCCTGGGGGAAAAAAAAAGTTCCTAGGTGATTCCCAAAACGTCCATGAGGCATTGCTGCACCCACACTTAGAAAGCAAAGCTCTAAATCAGTAACAAACTTCCTGGGAAGTATGGAAAATACAGAATCCCAGACTCCACTTCCTTAGGTCTGTGTGGCCCTAAAAATATGCATTTTTACAAGCATTCCTCTCTTGCCTCACACGATTTTGACGAAGGTGGTACAGAATGGCTAATAGGTGTCCAGGTTTGCTTCAACCTTGGAATTCTCTGATTTTCCACCATCCAGAGAAGAGGAGACTCTCGCTTCTATTGTGTGACCCCAGGCAAAAGCCTCCCAGTTCTCATGGAAGCTGAGGTGGCCAGTAAATGTTCAATCATAAGTTACCACCCGCACTCGTTCAGAAAAGGCTACTGGGTGCTGCCTGCGTCTGAAGTAGTGGGCAGGCAAATATATGAAAATGACGGTAGATGTGCAAAGATAAATCCGAACGAACAGGGCTTACTGGAGCACTCAGTATGGGCAGTCAGAGACATTTTCTCTCCAAGAAAAAGACAACAGAGCTGGGACGAGTAATAGTAAACGTTACTGGAGCCAAAGGACGGAGGGGAAGAGGAACTTTATATGAACCTTCTGCAGCGTCCTCACAACACCGAAGAAATGGAGGTGCAGAGGAGTGTCCCACCAACCGCTCAACTAACCAGAGGCAGGACAAAAACTCCTCACACCTCTCGCTTTCCAACCAATTCTGCAATGTATGGTGGTAGTGACTTAGAGGCACTGTCTCAAGGTCCTTCCTTCTTTCTTTGGTTCAGCAACTACTGAGCTTCAGAGATGCCAAACAGAAGCACTTTAAGAAAGATCAAGCAGCTCAGGACACAAGAGATGCGGAAGGATGCTCCCAAGAGCCACACCTGCAGGCAACACCCTCTGTCACACTTTGTAGACGGTGCCGCCCACTCGCTATGCTATTGGCCAAACTGAGATGACCGATAATAGGGCTACAGAAGGGAAAGGGGTGGACCTTGTAGCCTAGCTCCGCCCCCTCGGTGAAGCAGCTGTTTTGATTGGCAGATGATTTCAAATCAGCCCTCGCTTGGAAAGCACCTGTCTGTCTCCCATTAGGTACGCGGCCTTTAACGCCCACTCTCCATGCTTTCCACCACTTCCCCCCTCCCATTTCCAGAAACAACCAATGGTCTCAGGGCAGAATGTACCCCGCAACCAATTAAAAATGGCCTCCAACTTGACGGACGACTTCCCGCCCCTGATCAGTTTAGCTCCTCCCTCGGACCAATTGGTTAAGGAGAGGGGGGCGGGTACGTCCAATCAGCACGACACGGGCCACCTAATTGACACACGGGTCCTCGCGCTGGCGTGTTGTGCCCTGAGGCGGGAGGAGGAGGAGAAGGAGCGGGCAAGAAAACCTGAGCCAATCCTGGCAGGCTGCGCGGGAGACCAATCGAACGCCGCGCCTTGCAGCCATCACCCAATCCGCAGGAAGGGGCCGGCCGCATCTCTCTCAAGAACCAATAGGAGGCGTCCGATGGCCAAAAGCGGCGTGCGGCAGGAGCAATGACGGGCCTATATTCTGGGCTCGGGGGCGGGTCGGCGCCAGAGACGAGAAGAGAGGAGGGGAGGCCTCCTCCGCCGCCGCCATCTTGGACCGGGCCCGGTCAGCTTCCGCGGAGCCATCGGCAGACGCCGCGGCCTCCCTTGAGCCCCGACCCCCGTCGTCAGAACAACCCCGGGCCCACTCCCCCCCACCCCACTTCCGCTTCGCGCCACTATCGCGATAGCGTCTGGGCCCGGGGCGCGAGAAAAAGGCGGCGGGTGCTCGCCTCCCCCGCCTGTCGCGATACGCTTCTCAGCGGCGGCGCCAGCTCCTGCGGTGAGAGCGTCGGGCTCGACTGGGCCGGACCCCTTCCCCTCCCCCGGCGCCGCCGGCTGCCCCCCGCGCCGCCTGCCCCGGCGGCCTGCCGCCTGTCGCGACACGGCGCCTTGCCCTGCCCTCGCCGCGCGCCTGCCGGGCCCCGCCGCCGCTCCGCGCCCGCCGCTCGGCCCTTCCGGCCTCGGCCGTCGCCTCCCGCGTGGCGCCGCGCCGGCCCGGGTGAGAGGTGCCGCCCCCTCCGCCGAGCTCGAGTCCGCCCCCGCCGCGGCGCCCGCGCACCTTCCGCCGCCAGCACCCCGAGCGCGGCCGCCCCGCCCCGGGCCCCGCCGCCCGGCTGGCGATCGACGGCGGATAGGCTCCCCGGCCCGCGGCGGCCGCGCTCCGAGTTGGAGCCTCAGCCGAAGTTTCCGCCTCGCAGCGTGCGGCTCTTCCCCCAGCGTACAGTCCCTGCGGCCGCGCAGCCCGCGCTGTGTCCAAGCGTGGCGTCCTCCGACCCAGGCTGTCCCTGGTGTGCCCGCCCTGTCCCCCGGGGCCGGGCACCGCCTCTGGCTTCGGGGGTACCAGCCCCCCTGGATGCACACTGCCTGCCTCTCCGGGTGTCAAGTCCACCGCGGTGCGGGTGTCGGGGCCGGTTAGCTCCCCGGGTCTGGGTGAAGCCTCCCGAGCCCCACTCTCCTTGCTGTTGGTGAGCTCTTGTCGTGGGCAGGCACGCGCCTGTTTTCCTGAGTAGTAGCTGCTGCTCGGTGCAGGGGCTGTCACCTCCCCTAGGATTAGCCTCCTGTCCTTTTGGTGAGGGTCTCCACACCTTCCTTCCTCTTGTCCCCTCACCACGGTGGGGTTGTGGCGTCCCTGAGTCTGAGGCTTCTTTGTGGAGTGTTGTCCCTGTAGGAACCAATAACCCCGCTCCCTTTGGTATTCTTGAGAGAGCTCCCCTTGTGAGGGTGTGATTGTCCCATCACTGAGGTAGGGAGTTGTAGAATGAGGGCTTGCACTTGTCCTCTCCACCCACCTGTCACGCCTACAGGGATGGAAGGCCTCCCAGACCTGATGCAGGAGGTGGCTTTTGTCTCTCGGGTTGTGCTTTCTTTCGTGGATGAGGAGCTTTTTTGGTATTGCCACCCTCAGGCATAAGGTTTCTGCCTTCTTTGATGTTGCATTGGCTCCTGTCCTGAATTTGAGGTGTCTGCCCCCGTGTGTGTCTCACCACTGGTGAGACTAAGGACCCCCTTGAGTTAGGGCACCACTAGCTAATGCTTCTCATCTCTGTCCTTGTGATTCCTTATTAGGGGTCCACCTTTGTTGTGGGTGCCTGTGAGTGGGGAGATAGCCTATTGTGATCATTTCCCTGGGACTAAAGATTCTTTTGGTGTAACTGCAAGGTGAGGATACCCAGTGCCTATCCCCCAAGGGACATAACTACCTCTGCCCATGACCTGACAAGACGGTGCCAACATCCTCTCCAAGTAGAGGCTTTCGCTGCCTGGGAAGCTGCTTGCCAGTGCTCCTTGACTAGAGTGTAAGGTGTCTTAGATCAAAGGCACTTTGTACCACAGTCCTGGACATTTGTGTGGGAATGTGATGGCCCCAGGATTAAGGGCTAAGCATTGTCGCGCTGGTGGAGTCTTTGTGTGATGGTGTCCTCACCCTGACCTGAGGTTCTGGAGCTCTTTGTTGTTGGCTCTACTGGTCTAGTGTGTGGCTCATCTCACCTGCCACCTGCCCCCTCAGTGTGAGCTCCTTACTTGGGGATATACTTCCCCTTGGATAAGGAATACTCATGATTGGGCCTGCGCTGGGCCAACAGTCCCAGATTCATCAGTCTCTCTCAGATCCCCACTGTGTGTGCACTCTATTCAGTGTGAAGGCACCACTTCAGAAGCACTGTAGTAGTTACCTCCAGGGGCGGGTCTTGGTGAAACCTGAAGAGGGCTCTTCAGTTTTAGCATCTCCGCCTCCAGGCTCAAACACCAGTCTCCTTTTTGTTTCCTGAGCATGTGGGTACAGATGCAGGGTTTTTTTTTATGTGTGTGTGTGTGTGAGAAGAGGGTATTCCCTCCACTGTGGCTAGGCTGCTGCCTCCCAGGGAGGAGTATGCTGGGCCTGTGACACTCTGTGGAGCCGACTTTCCCCAACCAGGTATTGTCCACATTAATTGTAGCTATTCTGACATTGATGTCTGGAACTGTGCTGCTTCTCTGGCACCTTGCTTGTGACTACTTAAGACTTCTCCTCCTTGCTGCCACAGCATGGTCCCTCTCTATGGGGTGTTACCTCCTCTTCTGCACTAGGGTCCCAACTGCTTCAACATGGGACTTGGGGAGGGCATCACCTCCGTAAGGCATGGAGTGCCTTGTTCAGGGTTATGAATTGTGAGACGACTTCTCCCTCCAGCCTGTGACCCTATGTTGTACTCCTGAGATGGAAGGAGGGAGTATAAGCTCTTGTTTTACCATTCTATCTCCGTTGCATTTCTTGGTGTCTGGGCCCTGGTAGAAGCACCCCAGATCAAAGGTGCTTGTCCCACATCAGTTTGAGTCCCTTAGTTTCAGGTGCCTCTGGGTCCTATGGCTTCACTTTCCTGGAGATTCCCTATGTCTGATATGTCAGCTGACTCTGAGCTCAGGGTATTGCTTTTTCTTTTTTAAAGAGAAAGAAAAAAAGACTCATCTTTTATTTTAGGTTTTCATGTGGCTTTTGTTGCTCAACACTTAGTTGTGTACATGGTCCAGTAACTGCTATGCACACATAACTAAAAGAAAAGAAATTGCCAAGTGGTAGCTCTTGCTTGTAGTCCCAGCTGCTTGGGATACTGAGGCAGGAGGATCACTTGAGCCGGGAACTGGAAAAACTGAGCGACATACCATGAATTATTTAAAAAAGAAAATTAAAAAGTCAGTTCCTCAGTTGTGCTGGCCACCCTTGAAGAGTTCAGTGGCCGACCGTGGGCTATGGAACATTTGCCACATTATGCATTCTGTTGGGCAGGACTGTTCTCTGGGTGTTTACTACTTTGTTGGTGAGGATTCCTGGTGTGGCTGCCCTCTAGATTGAGGCTGTTTTTCCTCAGTGTGGAGCAGTCTCTGCCTTTACAGTTGAGGGCAACAGTGGGGCACTCCTGCTCTTTGCCAGTAGAGTGGGGATCTTGGGGTTCCTTGCCTTTCAGTATAGGTCCCTGGGGAGATCAACCTCTGCTGGCAGTTCAGAGGTCCTTTTAGCATAACCCTCCCTCCCCAACCCTCCACCCCAGTCTCTGTATCGGGCAGGCCCTGTGCTGTGGCATCACCCAGTGTATAGTTTCTCGTAATTCCCCTCTGGACTATGGTCTTCTCTGGATTGCATGTGGCTTTCCTTATAGCAGAGTTGCCACTCTTCAAGTTCCAGGTGCCTACACCCTGATGGTTTAGGTTCCTCTGAGTCTCAATTACCAGTGTATTCAATGTGGAATTCCTTTGTGTGTGCAGATCAACTCCCTCACAGCTAAGGTACCTTTACACCCTCTTATCTTTGTAAGATTTCTATCTCCTCCCAATCCTCTTAGGTGGTACTTTTCTCCCTCCAGATCTCAACCCCTTCTTGGTATCACATTCTGGTTAAGAGAATTATCTCCTTTTGGTTCAAGGATTGTGCTGTGGAGTAAATTTCTTGGCGGTCTAAGACCCTCTTCTGTTTGGCATCAAGCCCTGGCTGTGGGATTGGGTTCAGCTCTTCTTGGTATTAGGCATCTCCTACCACGCCTCCCCCTTGCCCCAGCATCCCCTCCCTCACACATAGGTCATACGTGTATACACAGGGTCAGACCTTTGTGTGTGAGGTGCCAGTGCTGCTTATCTGTTGACTTACTGAGGAGTGACTTCTCCCAGTCACCTCTGCTCCCAGCACCTCTGTGTAGGGAGTATGATTTCTAGGGCTAGTGTCTTTGTCTCATAGTCAAACTTAGGCCATGTGACTGTCCTGCTCTACAGAATCCTTTTGAGTGTTATCTGAGGAAAAGATGTTCTGTATTCTAGGGGCCTTTACTTCTAGTGTCAGAGGCCCACAAAAAGTATCTTCCTCATTTTAACAAACTCCAGAGCCTTGCAGCTGGGTGGCTGAGGGAGTGTAAGAAGAATGGGGCCTGTTCTCCCATCAGATAGTACACGTTTTCCCTTTACCATCTCTCCTACCCCATGCTTCCCACCCATGTCCGTGTCTCTGGGTTTGAAGTAACGGGGGAATAGGTGTTAATTCCTTCTCAATCTTTGCCAGCAGCGGCTGTCTCCAAGGGAGTATGAAGAGAGTGCGTCTGTAGGGCAGGGAAGATGGCGGACAAGCGCAAACTCCAGGGTACGTGTAGCTGAATGCTTTCTTCTGGGGATTCCTCTTTGGATGTTTGGTGCATTGGCAGGATTCTAACAGCGTCACTTCCTCCATGGCAGGTGAGATTGATCGCTGCCTCAAGAAGGTGTCGGAGGGCGTGGAGCAGTTTGAAGATATTTGGCAGAAGGTACATGGCCCCTAAAAATTTGGGTTTCCAGGGAGAATACAGGAATAGCCTTAGGGTTTCTGGGTGTTGGCCAGGGAAAGGGGCTGCATGTCCTGATGCTGAGGACCTATGAGAAGCAGCTTAAAGTTGGATGGTGGGGGAGCGGGGGTTGGGTGTCAGAGTCCTGGCCTGAGGAAGAGAGAGACTGGACCTTTGCCATGGAGCAGGTTTCGGGACAGCCACTCCCACACTGACTGCTGGATTCTCCATCCCTCAGCTCCACAACGCAGCCAACGCGAACCAGAAAGAAAAGTATGAGGCTGACCTAAAGAAGGAGATTAAGAAGCTACAAGTGAGGGGGCTGGGGCTGGACTCTATTGTCCTGTGGGTGGTGGGCCTGGGAGAGTGGACTTTTGGGTCCCAGGGAGAAGATGGAGCTGGGGTCCTGGTTTTGAGGTCCAAGGTCTGACTTTCTTGCTTCTCCCATCTGCAGCGGCTGAGGGACCAGATCAAGACATGGGTAGCATCCAACGAGATCAAGGACAAAAGGCAGCTTATTGACAACCGCAAGCTCATTGAGACGGTAGGAGCCCAGAGCCTAGGTTCCTGAAAGGGGTGGTGTTAGCCAGAGGGCAGAGATGGAGTAGTCACTCCAGAGCTCCAAGGAGGTATAAGGTGTTTAACCTGAGGGAAGGGCATAGGCAACGGGCTTAGAACCTGAGGTGGTTCCTGAGGCTCAGGTTCAAGTGTTTGTGGCCCTTACACCTTTCGCACCTTCAAGAGCCCCCCTGCCAACTGCACTCTCCACAGCAAATGGAACGGTTCAAAGTTGTGGAGAGAGAGACCAAAACCAAAGCTTATAGCAAGGAGGGCCTGGGCCTGGCCCAGAAAGTGGATCCTGCCCAGAAGGAGAAGGAAGAGGTTGGCCAGTGGCTCACGGTGAGTTGGGGCAGAGAAGAGGAGGTGAGCTTGGATCTGACCCCAGCATGCACAGGAACCCTGACTAACAGCCTTCTGCCCCTGTAGAATACCATCGACACCCTAAACATGCAGGTGGACCAGTTTGAAAGTGAAGTGGAATCACTGTCGGTGCAAACACGCAAGAAGAAGGGTGACAAGGATGTGAGTGGGGGGAGCCCTGATGCTCACAGGGTGGAGGATAGCGGTGGGCTGGCAAGTGGGAGACCCCATCTAGTTTCATGAGAGCTAGGTCTGGAAGCCTAAGGCAGACCTGGGGTGAGAGATTGGAGAGGCAGAATTGGGGTGCTTTGTAGCTGACTGGGTGGTTCGGGGAGGAGGTAAGACAGAATCTTAGGCCCCTGGGTGTCTCGGTGGACAGTGGAACCATCACAAAGAGGAACAGTTTGGAAGAGAATGAAATCAAGTTAAGCTCAGGCCACAGAGTAAGTGAGAGACATGAAGGGTGACCTGTGTGAGAGGCCACATAGCACCTAGAACCCAGATTTTCGGGACAGAATGGGAGGTGTACAAGACAGGGCCCTGAGAGCAGAATGTGGCCTAAAGGAGAAGCATGGCCTGAGACAGAGCTGATGTTGGGGTCCTGGGTTCTACTCCCCCAGGATTGCAAGGTATGGTTCAAAGAAATGCAAATAATGTTCAATGGACTTGTGCTTTAGGAAGGTTGGGGCTGTGGCCCTGAGAGGTTCAGTAAGTAGGCACTTGGAGGGGAGACAGTGCTTCCTCAACGAGAGGAAGAATTTGAAACTGGGATAAGATGTCACATCCTAAAAGGAATTGGGGCTTTTGGGAGCAGGCAGGAGCTGGGCTTCTGAACTTGGCCTCCCTAGGGGTACATAGATAGTTGTGGGTCAGTGATAACAAAGATTGCCATGACTACGAACAGGAAGCTCCTCAGATGAGGACTGTCAGTGTTACTGTTAGGGTGAGACAGAAGAACCAGTGTGTTTATCTCAGGAAGTCAGAGCAGGTGGGGACTCGGTTGAGAAGCTGCAGGTGGCATGGAGGTCTCTGGGTCTTTTAGAAGTTTCCAGGAGTCTCCACAGCCAAAAAGGGTCTGGGGAGCAGGTGATAGGATCCCTGAGATGTCAGAAATCTTGAGTTTTGTCTCTTGGGAGATAGAGGGTTGGTAGACTCCACACTGCCCCACATTGGGAGGGACCAGAGTGGAAGCTGGGATCACATGGGGATTTGGGACTGAGGACAGGTTCTGTGGGGGCAGGAGGGGCCAGGCAGGTGCTCTGCAGCCCCTGAGCCTGGCCCTGGGCTCGCCAGCAGAAGCAGGACCGGATTGAGGGCTTGAAGCGGCACATCGAAAAGCACCGCTACCATGTGCGCATGCTGGAGACCATCCTGCGCATGCTGGACAATGACTCCATCCTCGTCGACGCCATCCGCAAGATCAAGGATGATGTTGAGTACTATGTTGACTCCTCCCAGGACCCTGACTTCGAGGAGAATGAGTTTCTCTATGACGATCTGGACCTCGAGGACATTCGTGAGGCCCTGGGCCAACTTGCATGGTGCAGAGGGTGAGGGCCAGGAAGGGTCAGCCACACCAGTTAAGCATGCTGCTCTCCTGCCCCTACAGCACAGGCGCTGGTCGCCACCTCCCCGCCCAGCCACAGCCACATGGAGGATGAGATCTTCAACCAGTCCAGCAGCACGCCCACCTCGACCACCTCCAGCTCTCCCATCCCCCCCAGCCCAGCCAACTGCACTACGGTGAGAATCCAGAGCAGCAAGAAGCCTTATTTCAAAGAGGGTGGGAATTAAGGAAGAGGAGCCTGGTTTCTCCAAAGTAGCCTTCTGGGAGGGCAGCTGAGACCCTTCTGATCCCCAAGGGAGGTAAAGAGCTGATAGGTGGACCCTGGTGTCCTACACATTTTTAAGCTATGGGTGGGTGGGGCCCTGGGCAACCAGCTGCCTCAGGCAGGTTTCCAGGAACTGGATTCCCTAAGGAGAGAAGGAAGGTTCCTGGGTTGGTGGTAGGATGGGGACATGAATGCCAGCTCCCAGAAGAGAGGGATACTGTGGAGCCTGGTTTTAGGTAGTTTGTCAGGTGTTTGGACAATTCTGGGGTACAAGGTCAGTCAGCTGGGCCCAGGTCTCCAGGACGCTAGAGGTTGGTGTTTCTGTGTTGGGATCCAAGAGACCACACAGTTATCTGACTCCACCTCCCCCCTACCAGGAGAATTCTGAAGATGATAAGAAGAGGGGACGCTCGACGGATAGTGAAGTCAGCCAGGTGGGTCTGAGCCAGTAATTGATGGGCACGTCTCTTGTTTCTTCAGTAGTTCCCAAAGACACTTCAGACCTGAGCGCTAGCCACAGTGCTAGGCTCAGGAACATAGCAGAGAGTCAGAAATTATTGCCAGGCAGGCAGGTGACTAATGCTGTGGTTGAGGTGGCCTGTGCCCTGGGCTACAGAGGGAAACAGGAGAGAGAGCACCAGGTCACAAAGGCAAGCTGTGACAGAAAGCTTGGAACTGGGAGGGATGAGGCTAGCCTGGGATTGTTGAGCTAAAGGACTGGGGCTTTGTGGACCCGCTCCAAAGGAGCCAAACAAGCCTGAGAAGTATGGGTTGGAAAATCAAATGTCTGTGCTGGGCACAAAATGTTTGTGGCAAACATCTGAGAGGAAGACAGTTTGCAGCACTTCTCAGAATTCCTTTTGCCCTTAAGCTCATTAATCTTGTCACCATCTCCCAGGATAGAAGCACACTTCAGGATGGTGTTTGGGGCAGGATAGGCCTAAAGCCCCTTTGTGGGCTAGTGAGAGGTGGTCCAGGGAGAAGTCCTGAATGGATATCAGTGAGATTGATTGGTGTGGGGTCCAGGGTTGGGAGGAGTGAAGGAGAAGCTGGGGCAGGAGCTCCCAGGTGCAGACCTGGCTCTGCTTGCTACCTTCCCAGGCTCCCACAGCCAAACAGCAGTCCCAGAAAGGAAGAGGGTGGCCAGTCCTATTTGGTGTTCTGTGAGCCCAAGGTTTCTGTGTGGAGGAAACAATGTCCATGAAAGGCCCCTGTCCTCTGTCTGAACTTGGCAGCAACAGGATGCCCTGGCCACTGCTTTGTGCAGTGCTGTAGTGTGTGGCCCTTTCAGTGACATTCAGAAGTACTGCTTGATGCCAGCTGTCTTCCTTCTACTCTTGAACATTAGGCTGCTCCAGCTGATCGCACGTCAAGGGTATTTATTTCGGAGATTCCCCTTAGTTCCGCTTGACCAGCAGATGGGCCTTCTCTGACTGACAGCTTGAGTTGTGCTAGATCGCCGTGGGGTACAATGGGAGGTATCCTGGCAGGACTTAGGGAGCTGGGCAGACTGGAAATAAATCTCTGTCAAGTGTGAAGGTGATTGAAGCTATTAGGGCAAGGTCCCCCAGGTTCTCTGGAAGGCGGGAGCAGTCGAGGGCAGCAAGTTCAGAGAAGAGACTGGTGGGATAGTGATGGAGCCTGAGACTGAGGTAGGTAGGGAACCTGATGATCCACAGGGGTTCTGACTCTGTTCTCTTCTCCCTGCAGTCTCCAGCCAAAAATGGCTCCAAGCCTGTCCACAGCAACCAGCATCCCCAGTCCCCAGCTGTGCCACCCACCTACCCCTCCGGCCCCCCGCCTACCGCCTCTGCCTTGAGCACCACCCCTGGCAACAATGGGGCCCCTGCTCCAGCAGCACCCCCAAGTGCCCTGGGCCCCAAGGCCAGTCCAGCTCCCAGCCACAACTCGGGCACCCCTGCCCCCTATGCTCAGGCTGTGGCCCCACCAGCCCCCAGTGGGCCTAGTGCTGCCCAACCCCGACCCCCCAGCGCCCAGCCAGGCGGAGGTGGTGGTGGCGGTGGTGGAGGAAGTGGCAGTAACAGTAATAGCAGCACAGGTGGAGGGGCTGGCAAGCAGAATGGTGCCACCAGTAAGTGGGGGCCAGAGGGATGGGAGGAGGGGCCTTGAGCAGGACAGATAGCAGCCTGTCCCTTCTCTTTGCTCTTTGTTCCCCCAGGTTACAGCTCAGTCGTGGCTGACAGCCCTGCAGAGGTGGCCCTGAACAGCAGTGGGGGCAACAATGCTAGCAGCCAGGCTCTGGGCCCCACCTCAGGTCCCCACAACCCACCTCCTAGCACCTCGTGAGTGTCTTGGCAGTGGTGGGGTGCAGGTACAGCCTCCCTTCTGAAACGGGCTCTGGTGGCTCTCTCATTGCAGGACCTTGAAGGGCAGCATGTCCAGTGGGCTTTGTCTTCTTGGTTAGGTGTCTTGTCTACCCGAGACATGTGCATTAGCCTCTGGCTTTGCCCTTTAGAGTGTGCTAAAATCTGTCTTCCTCTTACTGGGATGTGTTCTCCAGAGCCCCACCATACTTCCGCCCACCATTTCTGTTCCCCAGCTCAAGGCTATCTGACTTCACTGCATGGAACATTGTTCCATTTTTCTATCTGAACTATCCCAAAATCCTCTTTTGTTTCCAGCCATTCCTCCAAACCTTAGGTTAGAGCACTTCTCTGGGCCCACCTGTTTTTGAAAGAATGCTGAATAAAGGACCTGCCACCTTGCTCTACGCCACCCAGCCCTAGCTGGGCTGCCCCAGGGGCACCTGCCCAGTGGGAACCTACCCAAGACTGCTTGTTGTATGATGGGAACATCCATTCCCACACCTCCTCCTTTGTGACTGTTATAGAGGGCTATCCCACCTCATCCTCCCTTAGCCCCATAGCCTGTTTAAGCACCCTGAGAATCTGTATTCCCGCCCCCGTAGCTCTGCTTTACTGAGGATAAAACTCCAGAAATTGATTCTGCCTCGGCCTAAAAGAACTGCTCCTATCCCAGCTGTGTGCCCTCAGCAGCCCCTCTCAGAGCCCATCTCCTCCTTGTTCATTCACTCTCAGAACCTTCCTCTGAGCCACTTCCCCTTCTCCATCCTCTTCCCAGGAAGGAACCCAGTGTGGCAGCCCCAACAGGGACTGGGGGTGTAGCCCCAGGCTCAGGGAACAACTCCGGGGGGCCCAGCCTCCTAGTGCCATTGCCTGTGAATCCCCCCAGCTCCCCAACGCCCAGCTTCAGTGAGGCCAAGGCAGCTGGTGCCCTGCTTAATGGACCTCCACAGTTCAGCACCACCCCAGAAGTCAAGGTGAGCTGTGTGGTATCTGCTGCAGGCATTTTCCTGCACCCCTTCCTCCAGGTTTCCAGCAGCACCTCCTTTTCTTGTCTCTCAATCTCTTTGGTTTTCTGTCCTCTTCTCACACTTGTTCTTCCTGAATCTTTCTGTTCCACCCACATCCTCACCTCAACTGCTTTCTCTCTCTGGGACTTTCTCTGGGCTTCTTTCCCTGCATGGTTGTATTTGCTTACTTACTTTCATGAGTTTGTCTTTATGTCTTTCCAACCTCTCAGTCTCTGTCTTCTTTATTCATCCTAAAGTGAATGGTGCTTTCTACTTCACATACCATTTCCTAGCTCACCATGCCCTTGTACCTTCTAAAGAGACCATTTTAATCAAGGAAACACTTGAGTGGGGCGTGGTGGTGCACACCTACAATCCTAGAAACTCAGGAGGCTGAGGCAGCAAGATCAGAAGTTTGAGACCATCCTGGACAAGATCCTATCTCAAAATAAAAAGGACTGGGGATACAGCTCAGGGAACGCAACTGGGTCCAATAACCAGTACCACCAAAAAAAAACAAAAAAAAAAACACACTTGTTGAAGCCACCTCTCTGAACTAGGTTTTGTGCTGGTTCCTGCCTTCATGAATTGTTCCAGCTGGAGGGGAGGGAGCTGTGTGTGATAGGGTGGCCGAAGAGGGGGCTGCAGATGGGTGCCTCACCTGCTCTGAGAAGGCTAACACTATGCCTGGGGAAGGCAGGAATTGACAGCTGCCTGAGGAATTCTGGGGAAGGCACTGGGCAGGGTGCAGCAGAGGAAGAGCCTGGCCCCATTGCTAGATTGCTGGCAGGCTGTACACACAGCAATCAGGGGTCCCATGAACCTGCCTAGGCTGTCCAGCTTCAGGTCCTAGCACTGTCCTGTGCCTCACTTCCTTTACCTGGAAAATAGAAATCCTTACTGTTATATCTGCCACAAAGAATGCTCTGCCAAGACCATTCTTTGTAAGGCCCTAGTTTCTGACCTAGAAAAGGCATTCAAATTGCACAGGTACTGTGGACAGGAAATTCACCATGTGTGTGCTTTTCTGGAAGAATGAAATAGCTTTGAGATCCTCAGACAGAGTCCATGGTAGGTTTTTGTTTTTGTTTAATAATGAGAAAATCAATTTGTTCAGTTTTTCATGCGGCTTCTGCTCTGACACTTCACTGTGTATGTGGTGCTGGGGTTTGAACCCGCATCCTCATGCATGCAAGGCAAGTGCCGTAACTGCTGAGCCACAGCTGCAGCCCCACACCCCACAGTTGTTTATCTTTTTCTTTCTTTCTTTCTTTCTTTTTTTTAAGGAAAATGTTACTGGGGTGGGAGATGGGGACCCTTGGCAAGATTTTGAGTAAAGAAGGAACAAAGTAAGACCTCAAAGGAGAGGTTCCTGCGGGCCTGGCTGTGATTGGAACAAGGGGTGATGTGAAGGCCTGGCTAGTTCCAGATGTGGCCCAGTGATGATTGGAACCATCCAAGGGATTTTTTGAAGCAAGGTGGATGGGCCTTGGTGACAAGAGGGTTGTGCAGAGTGGGTAGAGGAGCCAGCCCTGACTGCAGGGAGCAGAAATCAGTTCCACCCTGATTTCCAGGAAAGCAGTGTGGGCCTGCAGGCCCAATCTGCTGGTGTTCCCAAGGAAGGCACCAAGTGCCAGAGGGACAGCCATTCACTCCCAAGGCAACGAGGTAGACTGCAGATCTCCCATCTTCATACCATAGGTAGTCGAGTGGCTGTTTTACCAGCAAATGAGGTTCTTAGAAGTATCCTCTGATAAATGTAGCACACCAGGTATTTTGTAGGTTCTTCCCTTTGGTGGCACGTTATATATGATATTCCGCAGTGGAGAGGCTATAGTGGTCTCCAGTTTTTCCCCATAGCTGATACCTTGTGCCTTGGGTAGATCTTGAGGAGTGGTTAATTGGTCTTGATGGCGGTCTCAGCAGAGCAAGTGAGAATTCCTGGGACTGTCAGGCTGTTCTTCACAACCTTTGCCCCAGGCCCTTAGTCCAGGTGTTTTCTTCACTCCTCAGGCCCCAGAGCCTCTGAGCTCCCTGAAGTCCATGGCAGAGCGAGCAGCCATCAGCTCTGGTATTGAGGACCCTGTGCCAACGTTACACCTGACTGAGCGAGGTAAGAGTTCAGGGATGGTGGAGAGGGGGCAAGCCAAAGACAAAGGGCTGACCCCCATCCATCCTCCTCATTGAGGGCCTGACCCACCCTCCCAACAGACATCATCCTGAGCAGCACATCAGCACCTCCGGCCTCTGCCCAGCCACCCCTGCAACTGTCAGAGGTGAACATACCGCTGTCACTGGGCGTGTGTCCACTGGGGCCAGTGCCCCTCACCAAGGAGCAGCTCTACCAGCAGGCCATGGAAGAGGCCGCCTGGCACCATATGCCCCACCCCTCTGACTCTGAGCGTATTCGGTGAGGAGCCACAGAATGGGGTGAGGGCTGGGAGTCTGAGGGAGGAGGCAGCAGCTGTGGAGCTAACTCTGTAGGTAGAGAGCTGGCCCTGTAAAGAGTACCTGGCTTGGAGTTCCCTCCAAACACTGGGACACATCTCTGAGACCATGGTCAGAGGTCAGAAACTAACCCCCTGCTGCTCCACAGGCAGTACCTCCCCCGGAACCCTTGCCCGACGCCCCCCTACCACCACCAGATGCCACCCCCACACTCGGACACCGTGGAGTTCTACCAGCGGCTGTCGACTGAGACGCTCTTCTTCATCTTCTACTATCTGGAGGTACAGCAGGGCCCCCGGGGCAGCCTCGGGCCCCCCGGCTCCGCCGCCACCGCCGCTGTCCCCCCTCGGGCTGGAGGGGTGAGGTGGGTGTCCCACTGCGGCCACTGGGACCGCACCCCCTCCCTATCCCAGTCCTGGGCCCTGCCCCCTCCTCCCTAACCAAGCCTGTCCTAGTCTCCATCCAGCCCAGCAGTGTTAACTACTCAAGACTGAGGGAGAGGCGCCTCTCTGGCAGGCCTCAGGCCACTTGGCTTCCCCCTGGCATGGCCCATAGCCCTTCCCCAGTCTCCTTAGCCAAACCCTTTTGTCTTGGACCAGTACTCTCCATTCTCATCCCCACTGAGACGTTGTCTAAACTTTCTCCTCTGAGCTATCATCATGCATTAGTTTCTCTTCCTTCTCAAAGCTTCTCTGAAAGCAGTTTTCACTCTGTTTCATTTTTCTCCTCCTGACCAACACTGGTATGTTCCCTGTCCCCAGCGCTGTCTCCAAGTGGATTGTCCAGCCCAACTGTGGTCTGTAGTGGGGGCCCGGGTCTACCCCTGATGCCCCACCCCATCCCTCTGGCCCCTATCCAGCTTGGGGGCCCCCTGATCCCCGCTCCTGCTTTCTTCCCCTAGGGCACTAAAGCACAGTATCTGGCAGCCAAGGCCCTAAAGAAGCAGTCGTGGCGATTCCACACCAAGTACATGATGTGGTTCCAGAGGCACGAGGAGCCCAAGACCATCACCGACGAGTTTGAGCAGGTGAGGGCATCCTCCCACTCCAGTCCCACTGGGAGATGGCTATCATCCCCAGGCCCACGAAGCCCCTGCTGGCCTTTCTCCTTTATTCCCACTCTTCAGCCAGCTCAGTCCCACAGACTAACCAAGCTTACTCTGCCTGGGACATCCTCTTCATCCCCACTTGTCCAGCTCTAGGTCTGAGCCCAAACATTGGGTCCAAAATGGGCTCAAGCTAAGCCCAATTGTTTCTTCCCAGAGAGGCCTTCCTGGAGCCACCAGCCTGTGTCTCTGCTGTGTGGCAGTAGGCACCTTGGTTGGGAGTGTGGAATTTCCTAGTTGGCATGTCTCTATGAACCAGAGCAGGGGCTCAGCAGACACCAAGGCTGTTGTTGAAGTGGCCTTCTCATGTTCCGATAGTTAACTGATTGGAAACATCTTGGAGCCAGCCTACTGGGTTTGAGCCCAGCCCAGCTGGTTGACCTTGGGCAAGTCCCTTGAACTGCTTTGTCTGTCTTATCTGTAAAAATGGGGGCAACAGGACCCACTTGCAGTTGTTACAGGATTAAATGAGTTAATAACATGTAAGTACTTATGGTGCCTGCTACACAGTGAGCGTCATGGATATTTTTTTTCCAAGTTACTTCTATTTGGTGTGTTCCACAGAAGTTGTCCTCCACAAGTATCTCCTAAATACCAAGCTCTCTCAGTGATCCTTGTCCTCACTGAACTCTGTCCTGTTCCTCTGGTCTCCAGGCTGCTTTCTTTGAAGCATTTCAGACCCTCGCTCAGGACCTAGCTCCTCTCCCACTCTGTCCTCTCCAACCCTGACTGCAGACTTCCTGTCCCACCCTAGTTTGGTCTTCCACATCAGCACATTGCAGGGCATCCAGTCATCCAGAAATTCCCACACCACCACTGTCACAATAAAGTGTCCCTGCAGAGCACCTGATGTAGACTCTGAGCCTGTTGGGTTCTCTAGACAGGGGTGACAGTACCTTCACATTTGTTGTGAAGACTGCACCCTATGCCTCCACCTGTATCCTCAGCACATAAGAGGTGTTTCACAGCTGCTGCCACCTAAGAATAGGAGAGCTTTTCAGACCAGCCTGGGTGGAGTGGAAGGTTGACTTGGGTATACACCTCTCCGTGCCATGGTGACACTTGCTTCCCAGAAGCAAGTGTAATGAGGGTGTAATGAGACTGCGGGTATATGTAGGGCAGTTGGCCTAGCACCTCTGTGGCCCTGAGGACTGCCCCCTGTTGGTCTGGCCCGGTTCCTAGCCTACCTCCTCACCCACTCACTGACCACCTTCTCCCCTGGCCAGGGCACCTACATCTACTTTGACTACGAGAAGTGGGGCCAGCGGAAGAAGGAAGGCTTCACCTTTGAGTACCGCTACCTGGAGGACCGGGACCTCCAGTGACACCGGCCCCTTCCACCTGACCCTTACCCCGCATGCTGATCCCCCTGCCCAGGTGAGGGCCCTGCCCTGGAAGACTGGGGAGGCCCCAGGCCATGGGGCACCCCCTCCCCCAGGAAGCAGGGAGAGGGCCGGGAGGTTTTATCTTCCTCTCAGCCCCACCCTGGGGGCCCAGGGGCAAGGGCTGCCCCCTCCTCCCCTCCCCAGTGAGGGACATTTTTTGGTAAACCTATTTTCATTTTGGAAAATATTTATGAATAAATAGTTTTATATGACGGCTGGCAGCGCAGCCTCTCCTATACCCCCTCAGGAGTCAATGAGCAAGATGATCCTGCCGGCGGGGGCGCCGGGCCAGCTGGGGATTGAACTGGGAGTTGTATCGCCGCCTGCGATCATCTGTCTCTTCCTCTTCTGGCTGACCCTCCTGGGGTACCCGGCCTTGGACCCGGGCCAGCAGTGCTTCAGCCCGAGCCCTCTCAGCCACTTCCCTCCGAAGACGCTCAGCTCTAAGCTGGTCCAGGGACAGGGGCCTGATGGAGAGGAACAGGGTCAGAAAGAGCAGCCCTCCCCCACCTCTTGGGCAAGGGAGTTGAGGAGCCCTTTCCTGTGTCTAGTCGCCTGATGTTGGGACACCGTCAGCAAGTTCCTGGCTTGTCCTTTTGTGGACTCCTTTCTTCTTTTTTGAGATCTGGTGCCCTCTGCCCACCAGCCCCCAACCAGGTCCAGAGAGCGCACCAAACAGTTTCTGGTCACACCTCGGCCTGTTTCCCCTTCTGAGGTAAAGCAAATTGTAGCCAATGGGGGATCTAGCATCTTAGGGATACAAGCCTGCTTTTATTTTCTAACCTAGTGATTCTCAAAATTTTTTGGCCTCAGGACCCCTTTTTACTCTTAAAAACTGAGGATATCAGAGATCTCTTATTTAAGTGGGTTGTATCTGTTAAACATAGTGAAGCAGAAATGAAACGAATCTTGGACACAAGCCGTTAGAGCAATAGCATCTTAACGGCATGAAAAGAAGCTTGACTCCACAGAACTCTAAAGGGCTTTTTGGGACTTGGGGTTCCTGGACCACATCTTGAGAACCACTTCCTCTCCCGCCTACCCATATCGGCTTTGGTGCCCAGGCTGGGCCTAGTCTCTTTTGGGTTGGTCTTTGTTCTTACTCCTTGGGCCTCTGCTTCTCAGATCCCTCCATCTTTTCTTTTCGGTTGCGTACACCTTCTTCACTGCAGTGTTTTCTCTTCTTCCCTAAATGCTTCTGCATCTCCTGCAAGGGATCTAGGCGGCTCTTGATCTTCTCATCTGCACCTGAGCTTGCTGGGGAGTGCCCTCGCCTTGGGGGTAGTTGGTACCAAGGGGGTTGAGTCTGGGCCTCTGCTGCACTCTGGCCCAGGTATGTCAAGATGCCCAGTGCTTTTTCTTGCCTCTCCTGAGGAAGCCAGAAAACAGAAAAGATGGAATGCATCTTTAGTCCCTCAGGGAGCCCTGGATGCAACAGGTCTTGGGGAAGCAGAACCAATCATTCCACCACTGGAAATCAAGGGCCTAACAGAGTGATTGGGGCAGAGCTCCTGCTCTGTGGCACAGTGGCCAATGCAGTAAGCATTTGCAACAGAGTGTTGCAGATAGGGAAATATGCTTTAGAGTAATGGGAATGCCAGAGAGCAAGAGTGGCAAGGTCTGGTTCACATGGTAAAAAGCTTAAAACTTCTCACATCCTTAAGGGTCAGCACAGGTTGGGGTAGGGGTTGTGTTCCAGTCCTGGTGCAAATGTTCTATGTTCACTCATTCATACCACTTCTTAACAATCAACAGCTGAAAGCCAGTCTCCCCACTCCCCCAGCTCTCTCTAGGATCTATGACACAAGTATGGTCAGCTTACTTTTTCCTGTCGCTTTTCTTCCTCATACTCTTTATTGCCTTTGGTCACCCCTTTCCCGTCCTCCAGCAGGTCGCGGAACAGGTCCACAGGGCTGGACCTTGGAGCTTCTCCCTCTGCTGCGTTGAGCTCAGGCAGTGAATTCTGATGCCTGGCTTTCTTCCTTAGGAACTCTGTGCGGGCCTGGGGATTGCAGGGAGAGTTACAAGCAGGTTATGCAGAATCTAGAAGTCACACAAGGGGACTAAAATGTATTGACTGCAGAAACCACAGTTGACTATGGCATTGGGTACAAGAGACCAAAGGGCATTGGGACCCAGAAGAGGCCCTGTCCCAGCATGGATGAGAATAGGCACTTTCACATACTAAATCATGAGGTTTTTCAAGGATAGTTGGGAGAAAATCCCTAGCCTAAACCAGAAAGGATTCCAGTCTGGAGTGACAGGTTAAAAGCAGCAATAAGGATCACTCACCTGTGATCCCAGCTATAGAGAAGGCTGAAGCAGGAGGAATGCAAGTTGGAGGCCAGCCCTGGAAACTTAGCAAAATCCCATCTCAAAATTTCAAGGAAGGGCCACAGATGTAGCTCAGTAGTGAAGCACTTGCCTAGCATGTATGAGTCCCTGGGTTCAATCTCCAGTACCACAAAATAAACCCTTCACACAGCTCTAGGGCTTGGTGCAGCTCAGTGGAAGAGCTCCTACTTGGCATGAATGAGGCCCTCTGTTAGATTGGGGTGGGGTGGATTTTAAATGGCTGTAAAAGCAGTCATACTACTGCAGGCCAAACGCTCTGAATTCCAGGTACGGAGTCAAGTCATTACCCCAAATCGACCAATAATTCTGAAAACCCGACTGCTCCCCCAGCAACTGTAGAGAGTCACATTAGCTGAGGAATTGAAAATCAGGTGTAAACCAAACAGATTCAGGAGTTAGAAAGAAAGCCCCAGCCAGCCCAGCCAGGCATGGAGGACCACGCCTGCTGCTAGCGACTCTAGAGGCTGGGGCAGCTTCAGCAACTTGGAGAGACGGTTCAAACCAAAAGCCGTGGAGGGGCGGGATTTGGGGCTGTAGCCCAGTGGTAGAACATCCTTGGGTCCGATCCCCAGTACAAACAAATAAGGAGAGAAAACACTTCGTTTGTGTGCGTGTGCGCAAATAGGTTTTGCAGACAAACTGATTAAAAAGTGATTTCCTTGAAACGCACTGTTCACGGGCTAATTCATTCAAAGACCTAGTTATTAAACTCCTATTTTGAAGTAGGCTCTAGACACCTGAAACACATCAGTGGAGGAACCAAGAACTGTGATTACTCCAGAGGTTTTGCGGAGGTGGCCGCAGGGCTAACAGGGACTCGTCGCCAGAAGCGGGACCCGCCTCTGGCCCCAGTTCACTGCGCCTGCGCAGCGCCCACTTCCGCTTCCAGCCCACAGCGCGGGCGCAATTGGCATAGCTCCGCCCGTACTCAGGGCTTACCTCTTGCTGAGCGAGCAGCACCCTCCGCTCGCGCTCCTTCTCTTCCTCCCTGGCCTGAGCCTCGTCACGCCGCACACGGGTGACATTGTCCTTATTCCGGACGTGCCAGCTCTTCTTGGGCAAGATGTTCATGGCGCTGTAGCTGTCCACCGACTGGCAGACCCACCTTCCAGCACTTCCGATTGGCGGGAGGATGCTCCTCCCTGTTGACCCTACCACGGCCACGGATTGGCTTGATCTAATTAGCACCGCCCCCGGAGTTCTTAGCAAGAGGTAATTGGCTAAAACGCCCTCCAACGCAGCCAATACCAGATATTGGGCGCGTAGTACCGCCTAGTGATAGTTCTTGTCCGAGTTCTGAGTCAATCGCAAATGGCCCCGCCCATGGCGCTGCCGGATGCGACCACCGATTGGCTGGCTGCCGGTCAAGCCCTCCGCGCGGACTTGCAGTCCCTTACACCAGATCGATCCAACGCGAGCTCACCCCTGCCCCAGGTTTCAGGAGGCGGGTTTCAAAAAGCGCTCAGCAACCAGAGCCCTGTTTATTGACATAACTAAGACAGTTCGTATTGGCGGGAGAATCCCTGGAAATATCGGGACAGGGCTGGGAGGTCGTCATCATTTCATATAACCAAGGTTTAATAAGGGTCTGGGGCAGGTCTGAGACCTCACAGTTGGAACATCATCCCGAGCCGGGCTGGTCAAAGTGCCCTGTTGGCGGAGCTCATCGCCACTGCGCGCTGTGCCAGGAAGACTTTATTCTGCGCCTCCTGGGGTAAAGAGAGGTAGAGGTGAGACAGACCTTCTCTCCCCCAGGTCACTTACCATGTCCCCGAGGAGCCCTTCCAGGGACTGGCCTGGCTTACCATCTTTATCTGGCGTTTGAGCTCAGAGATGAGGCGTCCATAGGAGTTAGCCAGAGCCACGGTATAAGCCATCAGGATGCTAGTGGGGGACAGGAATGGAAGCCTCTCCAGAAAAGCTCTTAGATTATCTTAATGGTATGTCTCCTTAAAAACCAGGGACTGGTCTGCATGAGCCAGGCGCTGGGCTTAATCCCTGGCGCCCCTACCCTCCCCACGACATATATATTTAAGGTGGGTGCAGTAGTGAATGCCTGTAATCCCAGCTACTTGGAATGCCGAAATGAAGAATAAAAAGGGCTGGGGATTTGGGAAATGTTGCCTAGTTGTAGAGAGTTCAATCCCTATTGCTGGGGGGAAATGAAGTGGAGAAAAGAGAGAAAGAAGGAAAGACAGAAACCAGAGACTAGACGCCAAGACCCCACCTCCTTCAGACTCTAGAAGCCAGATTTCAAGACCTTCGTCTTAGGAGCAAACAGTCAAGGACCTCCTCTCAGGCCTAGGAATCCAGTCCCCAGCCCCTCTTCTTCCTTAGGACCAAGCATTACAGGCCCCCAACCCATTTCCCTGAGACTCAGGAGTTCATGCCCTAGTCCCTTCTCTGTAGGACATTGCGAGGACACAGGTCCCCATATCACATATTCAAACTCACACCCGGAAGACTGTGCCCTCTCACCTGGAGAACACCAGGAGGGGCACAGCAAAAGCCTGGGTTCCCAGGAAGAAGAGAAAGTTCTGGGCCGTCTGAGGGAGGCTGCCAATGGATTCAGGTATCTGGGTCCAGATGGATAACTTCCCCCGGAATGGGCCACACACCTTAGAAGGTGGGATCCTGGAGGTAGAGACAGGCTGGCTCAAGTAGAATCTGAAACAGAACCCCGGATGAGGGTGGAGGCAGGGAGACAGGAGCCTCTCACACTTACTGGAAGATGCTGTAAAGCACGGGAACGGCGGAGACGGCCAGACCCAGGACAAGGACCAGCGGAAAAAAGAAATTCGTTGTGGAAGCCCGGAAGGTTCGGGAGGCCGGAGAGCAGGTGGAGAAGAGGGTGAGCTGGCAGAGGAAGGTGTGGAAAAGGGGTTCTGAGGCCCAAGCGTCCCCCCCCCTTTGTTCCCCACCCGGGAGTCCTATCCCTGCCTCCTCAGGCTGCACCCAGGAACCTGAACCCTAATGGCTGAGACTAAGAAGTCGGGATGCCCTGGACCTTTTTCTCCTGCCCTCCAGCACTCTCTTCTCAGGCCCTAGCAGTTGGAGCACCCAGCATCCGTCTGCCCGAGGCCCCGGAGTCCAGGCCCCACTACTGACCGCCTCAGACCCAATGGTCCTCCTCACCCCTCACCTTCTTCAAATAGAAAAGCAGCAGGAACTTGACCGTGTTGAGCAGAGGCAGTAAAGGGCTGAAAAAGCTCCCCACCCAGACCACCGTCTGAGCGTAGATAAGCCCCAGCACCTCATCCGGCACCTGGAACTCCTGGGTCCCCGCCAACCGAGCCAGCGCACCAGGACAAAAGACGCAGAAAATCCTGCGGGGCGGGGCAGGGGTAGCGGTGAGGAGGTGCCCACCGGCTTCTCCCGCCCCCAAGTCCTCAACCACCAATCGGAAAGGATGGGGCGGGGCCAGAAATGGGCTGGATCAGAGGCAAGTAACCATCTAACACGTGGTGGGCGGGGCCTGAGGACTCCAGACGAGGACCCGCAGTCCGAAGCCCGGATAGAAAAACCGGCGGGGTGAAAAGGGAGAACTGTTCCAATCGCGGCAAGGGGCAGCGTCTCACTTGCGAGGAAACTGGACGAGCAACATGACCGCCATGCCGCTCAGAAGATCAAAGATCAGAAGTTTGTACATCTCCTGGCCCACACGAGTCTCCCAGCACTGCAGAAGGTAAAAAGGGGTCGGCAAGAAGGCCAAGCATCCGAGGCTCCTTCCAAATAGCCAGCCTGTGAGACGCCATCCATGCTTCCTCTAGGGGGTGTCAGTCACCCCCCCAAGCTCCTCCTTCCTCCCAGGCCCAGCGTCAGGTCCCATCCACCCAGCTCCTCTGATCCAGGGACCCAGGATTTTAGGCTCCATATGGACAGGCGTCCAGCCCCTGGAGGACCACAAGAGCATCCACAGCATTCTCACCGGAAGTTCTTTGTAATTGTAGCCACAGGGCTCGCAGTCCTTAGCCTTGCCCCCACAAGTGATCTGACTCCAGAGAGAGAAGAGCAGGAACAACAGGGAGAAAAGGCGCAGAAGTACAGCTCTGCAAGGGAAAGGCAGAGGAAGGAAATCGCACTGACCCAGGGCCCATTACGTCAGTTCCCTCCTGCATGGAATGCCCTCAAGATTTTCCCCATTTCACAGATGAAGAACCTGTATGATCGGAATTGGAACCCAGAACCCCTGGATCCTATTTTCGCTGGATTTCCCCTGTTTCGTTTGCAGAACCAATAACCAAACTCGAACCGTTGCTATCCCTTCAACCTCAGCCCATCCAAGGAGGCTGGAACCTGAACAGGATCGCTACGATCTGGCGGCTCCGAGTGTAGCCCTCCAAATGGGCGATCAACTTGAACACAGGCGGCAGCACGAAGTTGGCCACGGAGATGACAATGGAAGGCAGATAGTTCACTGCAAGCTTCAGAAGTGGCGTCTGCTGGACAAGGGACGTCTCCTGGGAAGGAGGGGATCCAAGCAAAGAAACATGCCTAAGGTCCCCTCCCCCCCGCCTCTTCTTCCCTCATGACCCTTACGTCCAGGGTCCAAACACCTCCTTCGCTCCTGTGCTCCTAAGATCCCAGGAATCCTAGATCTCGATTTCCTCCCACCACTCTCCATCCTTGGAAATGTAAATTCCAGGACCCAGGGACGCTCCTCCCCCAAGACCCTCAACACCTGTAGCGTCACGGTGTGTTCTGTAGCCCAGAAGATGCCGCAGAAGGCCGCTCCCAGGAGCGCGAGCACCAGCAGGTTGAGCAGCACCCGCCCCAGCAACACCTTGACTTGCTGGCCCAGTGTCCGTGCAGCAGCCCGGCGCCGGACCGCAGCTTCCTCTAGTTCCACCTGAGGCCAGGAGAGACGTTCCCTTGGGCTCCATCCCCCAGTTCTGGGGCAGTCCAGAGCCTCTCCTCACATTGAACTGATGCAGCCAGCCCCGTCCCATCGCTAACGATCTCTCGTCCGTGTCCCACCAGCAGCTAGACCCTACATTGGACCATTTAGTTCTCTAGGCGGCACCCCCGAAGCCCCGCCCTCCACCTAAGCCCCGCCTCTCTTGAGCCAGATGGGCATTTCAGGTCCCGGCCCCCGAGTTTCCCGCATTGCACGTCCAGCTGGGAGTTCCAGTTCTACCAAGCCCCGACCCCTCTAACCAGGCCCGCCAATCCACTTGGAACCGAGGAGCTTTAGGTCCCATCCGGCCCTGCAACGCACTTTTTCCTACGCAATTCAGCCCCTGGCATCACTAGCACGGCCACTTCTTCGGCCCTGCCATATCCGCAAGACCTCAGTCCTTAGAATAAAACTCCGACTAGCTTCTCTCCGGAAGTCCTTCGCTGGGCTAGGTCCAGCGCCTTATCTCGCTCAGTCCAGTTCCATCTGGTCCCTGAGTAGTTGTACCCCCTGCCACTCAAGCGCACCTGCAACTCGTAGAGAATGATTCGCTGGCGCAGCCGCACATTCTGTTCTCCGCAGAGGCCAAAGTCCCAGGCCGAGAACACCTGGTGGCTGTAGCTAGTCAGAGCCCCGGTCTCGGCCAGCAAGGTCTGCTTCAGTCCTGACACTGAGCTGAAGAGGGAAGACCCGCGAGTCTGGGAGTAAGAACAGCCACGAGTGGGGATGCCGGGGCACCCCTCTTATGGGACAATCGGAACATGAACCCTAAGATCTCTGACTCGTTCTCCATCAAATGGCAGCTTGCCAAAGAGGTGGGGACACATACAGCCCTTGGAACCAAAGGCCAAGAGAGATTCAGAGATAAGCGTGTGGAACAGACAAACCTGACACAAGTCTAGGAGACAGCGAGCTCCCGAGAGAAGACGAAGCGACCTGGGAAGCAGACAGCCCCAGAGAATGGGGCAGTTAAACGACAAGAGAGGAGGACAAAGACCTAGAGAGAGAGGGTACAGACACCCAGGGAGGGGAGAACCACCCGCCTTCGCGGCCCTGGCCCAAGCCTCTCCCCTCCCAATCCGATAGGACGTGCCTCTGAGAATCACTGTTCTAGAGCTGGTTGGGACTTTGGTTTTATGCAAATCAGAGTATTGTGGTATTCTGCTGTTGTTATTGAAAACCCGTTCCACAGCTTCTCCCTGCTCTTAAGATTTAGGCTTCTTTCTAGCATAACCAGTCAGGGGCCACCACCACACCTACTTTTTGAAGTTCAAATCCAATCCCATTCATCCTCTTCCTCCTCCCCATACTGGCTTGTTTTTTGTTTTTTTTTCTTTTGGGTACACTTAACCACTGAGCAACATCCCCAGCCCCCCCCTTTTTTTTAAAGAGAGAAACAACTTTATTTAGTTTTTCACATGGCCTTCGTTGCTCCAACACTTAGTTGTGTACATGGTGCTGGGGTTTGAACCTGGGTCCTCGTGCTTGCCAGGCAAGTGCCGAAACCGCTGAGCCACTGCTCCAGCCCCTAAGCCCTTTTTATTTTGTATTTTGAGGCAGGGTCTCACTAAGTTGCTGAGGCTGGGCTTGAACTTGTGATCCTCCTGCCTCAGCCCCAGACACTACGATTACAGGTGTGCACCACTGTGCCTGTACTGGCTTTGTATGTCCCAGGACACACTCAAACATCTTTCCCACCCTGAGGCCTTTGCCCTGCAGTGTCCCTTGCATGGAATGCTGGAATCTTGGCTGGCCCCCTGTTTTTCCAGTGCCCATCTACAGGTCTTCCAGTCAGAGAAGCCCTTGCTGACCCCTGCATCTATTAAGGGTCCTCTAACATTGTCTATTGAGGCCCTGTACCAAACCTCACCCAACACCTGTTTTTGTAAATAAAGTTTTATTGAAATAGCCACATCTATCATTTCATGTCACCTGTGGCTGCCCTTATGAGCTATGATGGCAAAAATTAGTTCAGACTGAGACAACATTGGCCTTTAAAATGAAAATGTTCACTCCCTGACCCTTTTACAGAAAGGCTTGTTCCTGCTATGCCATGCTATTTGTGTAGCATTGCTCCCCCACTCAAATTATTGATGTGTGCTTGTTCAACATCTGTCTCTCATTTTGTCCCCACCCCCTGCCAGGCTGTAAGCTGTGCAAGGGTAGGGGGACCCTCTGGTGACTCCCCATGCTTTTTTTTTAATCCTTGCTTTTCTGGAATATTATACTCCTTTCCCTTGGGGACCTCCCTATCCTGACTGAATGTGAGAAAGTCCCAAATATGCATCTCTAGTCCAGATCCTCTTCCAAACCCACACATCCACTGCACACTCAATCCTGTTCTGAAAGGACCTTGGTGCTCAGGCTGTGGCTCCGCAGTAGAATGTGTGCCTAGAGTGCATGAAGCCCTGCATTCCTCCCCCACCACTGCTAAACCATAAAAATAAGAGATGCCTTGAAGCCACTGGGTGGGAAGCTGCATTTTAGATGTCCCTACCAGGCCACTCCTTCTACAGCCCTTCACCACAACCTCTGCCCTGCCAGGTGCTCAGCCAACAGCCTGTCCTTCTGGACTTTGATTTTCTACCACACCTCTCACACAATCCCTCAGAATATACCCAGCTTCTCCATTTATACAAAATACAAAATGGCCACAGAATCTGGTGTGAACACAAGGGTGTGGTGATGGTAGTGCTTGCTCACTTTCTCCTTCCTTTCCTCCTGGTGCCAGGGATTGAACCCAGGTGCAGTCTACCACTGAGCCACGGCCCCAGCCCTTTTTTATTTTTTATTTTGAGACAGGTCTCGCTAAGTTGCTGAGGCTGGCTTTGAACTTGCCATCCTCCTGCCTGCTGGGATTACAGCATGCTCCACTGTGCCCAGCTTACATGTGGTACTTTTAAAGATTAAAACTAAATCCAAAATTGACTCCTTGTCCCCACCCGGCTTCTCTCATCCAAGTCTGTGCCACCATGGCTTGCAGCCTGGATTCTGGCAGAAACCTCCTGTTCTACTCCCTCCCTCCTCACTCTTCTTCCCTTCCTCCCTCCCTTTGTCTCTCTCTCTCTCTCTCTCTCCCTCTCTCTTTGCCACAAGCCCGCAGAGGAACCCTTTAAACCCTATCTCAGGTCAGGATAGCCTTTCGTTCCAGAACCTGCAAGGACTCGCACACGAATGCACGGGGCTCACTCCTGCCTTGCTCTGGCCATTTTGTCTTCCCCAGGTATCTATGTGGTTGAAATTTTCACCTCGTGTCCTTAGTGAAACTTCCCTGACCACCTACTAATACAGCAGCCTGGCCCAGGCATCCCTGCCAACCCCCATACTCCGCTCTGCACCGTGTCCAGTCACTGTGCAAGTGACTGGCTCCTTATCGCCTATGGCCTGTCTCCCCAGGTACAGCATCAGCACCGCTTGGGCCGGACTCTGTTTTCCTTACTAAAATATCCCAAATGTTAGCACAACGCCTGGCACCTGAACACATGAATCACCTCTATTTGTCTCCTATATAGCTCTGCCACTCACCAGAAAACATGTAATACACGTGTTTTTGTTTAAAATCTTACCTTCCCCACTAGACCTAGAGCCCCCAGGGAGAAACCGGCCATCTCCTATGTATCCTTAGCACACACAAGAAGCATCTCCAAAACTGATTTCAGAAAGCAACTCAGAGCAAGACCCAGCATACTTAGGGAGGGCACGGACCCCCACCACTCACTCCCCTCCTGTCTGGGGTCAGGGTATGGGCAGCACTGACCGGTGCAAGATGAGCAGGAGGCAGATGAGGCTGGTGGCAAAGAAAGAGCACAGGTAGGTCACAGCCAGGTACTTGCGAGGCGGGTAGAACCCGTAGAAGAGAGGGGACCATTCCAGGTAACCCTGAGAGGGAAAGGCAGCATGGGTGTCAGGGTGGGGCTGGGTAGAGGAGGCATAGGAGTTGGGCAGCCAGGCTGTGTGGGGCAGGGGTTCATGAGAACACCAGGGCGAAGGCAGGGATCTCTGAGGAGCCCAGCCACCCACCTCTCCAGACAGCAGGTTGAAAAGCTGGGTGGGAAAGGAGACCAGGCCCTGGGTATTTGGGCTGTAGGAGCCGCAGGGTGAGGAGGTGTTAAGGCCAGGGGGTCCTGGGGGAGCCCCTTCCAACCAGGTGGGCAACAGTGTCATGCAGGCCCCGAGCACAGAGGCCAGCACGTTGAGAAGCAGCAGGAAGCGCATCAGGGAGAAGTAGGACTCAGTGCCCCCGCCAAATTGACCTGCAGTGGAGCAGAGCAGCTCAAGTTCTTTCCTGATCAGCTCCAGACCCAGAGGTCCAGGCCCAGCCCCCCTCCCTCAGACCCAGAGGTCCAGACCCTACTCCTCCTCCCTCAGACCCGAGGGTCCAGACCCCAGCCCTCCTCCGTTCACACCCTCAGACCCCACCACACCCCCTATCCTCTTCAGAGTCCATGCCCAGGGCTGTAGGCTGTGCAAGCCTTCCTTCATCTTCTCCTTAGACCTGCGGAGCAGCCAGGCCCAGTGAGCAGCCCTCGATCCAGACTCATAGGCCTCTTGTTCCCTGGCCTGGCTCTTTCTGGAGGGGAAACAGAGTCAGAGACAGAAAAATAAGGGCTTGGCAGCACCAAACTGGGAACCACCCAAAGGCAGAAAGAACCTAATTAAATGGGGACATAACCCGTGGTGTGCTGTACTTATAATGAGGAAGACTCTAGCAACAGAAACAAAGCACACCCAACCTATGCAGCAGCACCAAGTACAGAGGAATCAAGATTGCGTTGCTCTTGAGGGAGGAATGTGCTCATGAAGAGAAACAAGGACACCTTCTGCTCAAGGCGGGGGAGACGTGGACTCCTGAGAGGAGTGGGTCACTGGGAAGAGCTGGGTCCGCACCTGTGTGCCCTTCTGGCCTGCATGGGCCATGGCAATTCCCTTGAAGGATGAGGGTCCTGCAGCTCCATCTGGCTGGCTTCTGCAAAGGCCTGGCTGCTCCTTTCTGCATCTGTGTCCTCCTCTTCCAGGGTCCCCCAAGGCAATATCCCAGGGCCACGATACCGAAGAGTAGCAGCACTGGGGAGCTTATTTAGCACAGAGGCCAATGACTGGCCTGGGCAGGATAAAAGACAGGGAAGACACAGAAGTCCAGGCCCCAGCCTCCTCCTTCAGACTCTGGGGTACAGGCCCCAGCCTTCTGCCCTCAGACCCAAAGGTCTAGGCCCCAGCCCTCCTCCCTCAGACCCAGGGATCCAGGCCCCAGCCTCCTCCCTAAGATCCAGGGCTCCATACCCAGCCCTCCTCCTTCAGACTCAGGATCCAGGCCCCAACTTCATCCCTCAGACCATGGAGTTCAAGTCCAGCCCTCCTCCCTCAGACCCGGGGGTCCAGGCCCAGCCCTCCTCCCTCAGACCCGGGGGTCCAGGCCCAGCCCTCCTCCCTCAGACCCGGGGGTCCAGGCCCAGCCCTCCTCCCTCAGACCCAGGGGTCTAGGCCTGTCTCTTCTCCCCAAGGACCCAAGCTCTTCCTATCCTACTGCAGTCCTGGCTTCAACTTCCTTTTTCTTTAATTAGGATCTTGGGAATTTGTCCTCTTCCCATACCTGAGACGGTAGAGTCCCAGACCCTGACTGTCCTTCCCCAGGAGTCTGGGTCTCCAAATTCCTCCCCCTCAGACTCAGGGGTCACAGTCTCCTGTTCCCTTTCCCCGTCTCAGTCAGAACCAGGAACCTAGGCCCTCCTCCCTTATTCTCCTGCCTGTCTGGCTTAAGACTGGATGGATGTGAACTCCCTGCCAGCTCTCCCACCTCCCCTGGTTTCCCAGGGGCCTGGGCGCCCCCCAGGGGAGCCCCAGACTTCAGAGTCCCAGGTCCGATTTTCTTCCATGGCTCCAGACGCTGCCGGGTTTCCGTCTCTAGTGGCTCTCTGGGTGGGGACTGCCCCAGGTAAGGGAGGGCCCTGAGGCAGGGCAGGTGGCCAAGAAAGACTACAGTAGTTCCTACACTCTCAAAGGTCTCCTGGGAAATGAAGTCCCCATGGCCTCCTGAGCATGCCAGTCTGGCTCTTGGGAGGCGGGGCCGAGGCGCTCAGTGCTGGCAAGTGTCTCCATAGGTTTACCACCCACAGACACTCAGACAGAAGCCTGTGCCACACTTTATTGAAAAAGATTCACACACTCTGTCCTGTCTTAGGCCAAGGGATGACAAGAGGGTGGCAGTTAGGATGGGGCCCTGAGCAGGGAGCTAGAGTGCAGTCCCATGCAGACCACCTGTACCTCAGGTCTCCCGGTAGAGAAGCCGCGTTCCCTTCCACGCCTAAGTACTGCTCTGATGAGACACACGTGGGCCAAGACCCATGAAGACATCCCCGCTTCCCAGAACCTACCCCTAAAACTCCTGCCCCGACACCACAGATCAAGACGGCAACAAGGCCACTGACCCCTGCCCTGGTGCTCTGGGGCAGTGCAGCTCTCTGAACCCCCCTAGGCTAGAGCAGCAACAGATGTAACTGGAGGACATCCTGATTTCAGAGGAGGGAGGAGTGGCCTGCTGGCGGCAACAGGCAAAATGCCAGGGTGCTGGGAGAGCTCGGGAAAGGGCACCCCCAGCTCTGCGTCAAGGGGAGGCAGGGTAGTTAGCTGGGGAGAGAATTCTCTCCAGGCTTCTGGCCAAACTGGGGGCTTTTGGAGAGAGGAGACAGCAGCCTGGTTCTTAGAATTCCCAGGCAGGAGACTGGTGGCTGGACAGGATGGCACAGGGTACACGGCAGCTTACTCCTCCCGGAGCTTTTCTGCAGCCAGGCCAGTGGCTTGCGGTGCTGTCTTTCTCCGGCTGGGGCTGCCCCCACCCAGAGCTAGCCCCAGGCCCAGGCAGGCCAGGGCCACAAGGTGGATGCAGAAGTAGATGGAAGACCAGTACCGGAGCGTGTCGCCCATGGAGAGGAGCACGAAGCCCATGCACATGTAGTCATAGGCCCGCATCTTCAGGAACCAGTGCACCCAGTCCCAGGTCTTCTGGCCCCCAGGGCTGAGCCGCCACCTCAGGGCTGACTCCAAACAACCCTCCGCGGCCAGGCACAGCGGGATGGTCAGGAAGCTCAGGTAGTAGCCAGGATGCAGGCCGTGCCAGTAGGCGCTCAGCAGCATGGTCCAGGCGCTCCTGGGGGACCGGGCTGGGAATCAGGACCCAGGGTTCCAGACCCCAGCCCTCCTCCCTCAGATATGGGAGTCCAGGCCCAGCCCTCCTCCCTCTAACCCAGGGGTCCTCTTCCCTAGCTCTGAAGGCTGAGGAGCCTATGGATTCTGTGTCCTTCAGGGATCCTGAAGCCCCAGCCCCATCCAGCCCCCAGCCATCCTAAGCATGGCGCTGTCCTGTAGCATCCTCTGCTGCGCAAACCTTCCTCAAGGTCACAAAGTTCCATCCCTTAGCCAGGTGCTGCTCTCAGTAAGCGTTCTCCCACCTGGCATCAGCACCACCGGGGAACTTGTGGATTCTTGGGAACCACCCTGACAGCCACAGAAGTTGTGGGCCTAAGGCCTGGAAGATACCCCAGAGGTGCCCAGGCCTCAGATGGTCTTGGGGTAGCTGAATGCTCTAGAACCACTGCCCAAAGGAGACCCAGCAGCACAGGGACTGGCAGGAGGTGGGGCAAGGAGGGCAGTTAGTCTGTTCCTCTCCTGTCAGGGCCCAAAGCCATCGTTCCTCTCTGGGAACACCTGGAAGGCGATGGTCCCTGCCTTTCTCAAGAAACCAGGCATCCTTGGTGCCCTCATTCTGTGTCCAGCCCTCTGCTTTCTCCAGGAAGCTGGGATTTCAGAAGCCTGTCCCCTCTCCCTCAGGACCCAGGAGTCTGCACTCCTGTCCTCCTGCTAATCCAGCTCAGACCCTCCCACCACTCCTTTCTCTCAGAACCTAGGAACAGGAAACTCCAGCCCCTTTTTGCTTTAGGGATCCATAAGTACAATTCCTGACCCAGGAAGACACAGGTCTCCAGCAATGGTGGTCTCCAGCCATGGTCCTCTCCTCCCCGGCAGACCGAGGTTTGCCCCCTACTTCCAGGAGTAGAGTGTGCTGAGTGCACATTGGACACTGAACCCAGGGTCTCACACGAGTGGGCAAGTGCTACACCACTGAGCTACATTCCCCACCCCTCGTGCCCTCTCTTGTGGATCCAGAAATCTGCTTCCCCAGCCCTGGAAACCTGTGAACTCATGTTGAGCCTGGTGCCAAGGAGAACAGTGAGCAGTCTGCATGTCACCCTGCAACTGCGTTTCCATCAGTGACTTGCCACACCTGTGACCTTAGGAGGTTCTCTCCTGCCTGTGGGCTGGACCCTCTGGTACACCCAGATGTGTAAGGTACAAAAGCCACCTAATGACAGAATAGCCGTCCGTCATCAGGCATGAGGGGTATGCGGCACACAGCTACTTGTGCACTGCAGCCTTCAGAAGCATCCTGGCTCCACCGGCCACACCAGGGTATCTCCCAGTTAGGATGAAGACATCTCTTGGGGCTGAGGTGCAGCTCCCTGTAGAGGTCTGCCCAGCCTGCATGAGGCCCTGTGAACAGTGGATGCCCTGGGCTGACCCCAGCCCTCAGCCCAGGGCTTTAAGCATCATCCGTAATGGACAATGCTCACATGTCCACTTACAACACCAACTCTTCCTTAAGGGCCAGAACCACGTAACTAACTGCCTATCCAGTTAGGATCCCAGCTGGACATCTGAGAGTCCCCTCAAAGGCAGTGACAGTACACCCAGGTCACCTCATCCCACCTACTCTCAAAACTTCCTCCTATGGGGCACCTCCTCCTGGACTCTCAGTCACTGACACCCACAACCTCGGAGTCATGTTTCATGCCCTCTCTTCTCATGCCTGACATGTGGTATGCCCCAGTTATGAACCCCACTAAAATCCCACCTACTTCTGGTCCCTGTCCCCACAGAAGATTCCAGCTCCATCAGCCCTCCTGGACAGCCTGAAGGCCTCTGGACTGGTCTCCCTGCTTCACCTCCTGCTCCCTCCCCCATCTCCACTGCACTCTCCATCCGAGGCCAAAGTAGAACTCTTAATTTATTTTTTTTTCAACAGCGGGGGTCAAACCAGGTTCTTGCGCATGCCAGCAGAGTGGATCTTTAAGTCATATGTCTGATCACACCCACACAGGTACCATCAGTACCGATTTCATTACGAGAATGCAAAATGGTGTTTTCTGACCTCAGAAGTGTTGGCCGAGTGATACTTGGAAGGTCACCTGATATCTCTGAGCCTGCGTCCTTACCTTTAAGATGGAGATAAGAACTCTCTGATGTAGAGATATGTGCCTAGCAGTTTCAAGAAATACAAGGAGAGGCCTGGGGATGTACAGCAGCGGCAGTGCCTGCCTATCATGCAGGAGGCTCTGGGTTCCATCCCAGAATAAGAAGAAACATTGAAAGAATGAAAAACAGTGACAGCTCTTACACACAGGCACACGCTTGAGGCCTCAGGTTAAGTACATTTCATATTCTGCCCCGCTGACAACCCTCAGCCTAGGAAACACATCAACCCCTTTTAACAGTGAGGACGCTGAGGCCTGCTGCCTCCTCGAGGCTTCTCAGTCACCTGCAGGGCCACAGGTGGCAAAGTCTGAACCCTGAGCCCACAGACCCAGGCCACCACTGCTGTCCAGTGAGGCGGACCTTAGGCCCAGGAAATTACAACTCCATGACCTCAGGGGCAGGGGTGCCGGGAGAGGTGGCTCTGCGCCGTCCCTGGTGCTGGGCAGGGCTCCTCACCTCAGGACGTAGGAGCGGGCAGGTGCGCTCTTGTAGATGTACTGTGCCAGCCACCACTGCACCGTCATGTTCCAGTACCGCATGCCATCCCGCACCCGCACGCAGAAGTCTGTGCTGTAGCAGTCGATGTTGCGGATGCTCTCAAAATCGTACTCCAGGGAAGCCGCCTGCTCCAGACTGGGGGGTGGAGGATGAGGGTGGGACAGACATGCAGCTCAGCCAGGCTCCTCCCAATGCCTGCTCCTGTCCCAGCCCCGGATGCTAACGAGGGGATTCTGGAAAGGTGACAGCCCTCTGGCTGTCGAACTTTATAGAACCATAGGGGAGATAGCCCAGAAAGAGCCTTCCTGGACACTCATCAACAGCAGGGTTCTCTCGGCAGCCAGAGGCCTACAACAGCCTCCAAAAACCTAAGCCACAAGTCCTTCAGCAACCAGGCTCAGTACATTCACAGAAGCTTCCAAGCACGCCCCTTCTGAGCTGTGGGGAAATGCAGCTGCTAGGGAAGAATCCTAAAAGGGAATTCAGGGTTGTTAGGGAGACGACTCTCACTGATCCCTGCTGCTAAGGAAAAGGCATTCCTTAGCAACAAGGCCCAGGCCGTTCAGAAAAGCTTCCAAAAAGGGACTTTCTTCCTGGTTCCTGTGATTGTTAGAGAAGTGTCACCTCCAATGGACTCCAGGTCACTGGCACCAATGGTGCCATTTAAACCCTTGGTGGCTTGATGATGGGAACTGAGCTCTCCTTTACAAATGGGGTCTGGCAGATCTGGAAAAGCCTTCCATTCCTGCTTGACTGTGCTGGGGACAGCCTCTCTCTTACGGCGGCAGCCCATAGTGGTTACGGGCAGAGGCGATCAGTTCATGTAGACTACTGGGGGCGGCACAGCCCTAGCAAAAGAGTGGTTCATAATTTACATCAAAGTGCTGCTGCTCAGCCCCAGGAAGGCTGACCATGGATTCTTTAAGAACAGAGGGTTAGCCCATTCCCTGTTGCCAGGGACTCCGTTTCCCTAGCAACACTGGGGCAATACTTTCTTAGCAACAAGAAAGCCCCTTGTTACTGCCTTTATGACTCACTGAGCAGTGATGATGCTGGGAGCAGGGAAGCATCACTAGCAACAGGGGTCAATCCAGTTACAGGGGCACCGAGGCTCAGCCTGCCCAGCAACAGGAGGAAGGCCCCTGAGGTTGCTGGGACAGTACGGTCAGGGATGCTATTTCCTTAGGAACAGGGCAACTAGAACTATGTGATAACATCCCATGGGGAGGTGTTGGCTCCTAGTAACACAGTTGGGGACAGTTGGGTGGCAGGTTCTATAGCCACAAAGAGCATGACTTCTGGCAAGAAGAGTTTAACCACAGTTCTAGGGATCCTGCCTCCCTAGCAAAAGAAAACAGCCCTCCACTACCAAAGGAGGGTGTCCTCAACAACCAGGAACAGTGTGATTCTTGGGGTGCCGAGTCCCTGGCAACATCAGGAGCATGTGTTGCCAAGACAGCATCTTCTCCTAGCAACGGAGGGTAATTCGCCATAGTGATGGGTGGCAAGCACTTGCAACAAGGGGTGGTCCACAGGTACCAGGAATACCGGTTCCCTACTAGCCAGGGAAAGCGGCAGGGGTTGTGACACACCTACACACAAGTGGTGGCCCTGCCCCTTGCTCCCCCCTGCTAGGGGCAGGGCCAGCCCTTGGCAGGACCTGCCGGGTCTTGGGAAGCCTCCCTCTCACCACCTGACCTGCTAGGGGGTGGGCATTGGAGGGTGGGGCCGCCCCCTGCCCGGGCTTTGGCAGCCACTGGGTAGGCACCGAAGCCCGCGGCAATGCAGCCGCACTCTGCGGCAATCCAGGCCACGTAGAAGCGCATGCGGAAGGCGAAGAAGACGGGAATCATGTAGAAGAGGCGGGCGGGCAGCGGGCGGGCGTAGAATGCGTCCTCACGCACGGCCTCCAGCGGGAAGAGGTGGGAGGACAGCAGAAAGAGCAGGCCAAAGAGCGGGGCCGGCCAGGCACGGCGCAGCAGCGGCCGCAGGCTGGGCACTGCCTCCGGGAAGGGCTGCTCCAGCCAGTCCAGGTAGGTGCGGTAGCGGAAGAACGGGCCTGTGGAGGTGGTGGGGGGCAGTGGTCACAGGCTTGTGCTGGGTGCCCCAGGGAGGGGCTAGAGCTCAAGTCTGGAGGAGGGGGAGGGGACTAAGAGAGATGGGGACTGGGAGAGGAGCAGGGGCCCAGAGAAAGAAAGAGGGACAGAAGAAGGTCAGAGAGGAACAAAGACCCTGAGAATGAGACTGAGATGGAGACAGGACTTGAAGATGGGGTGACTTCCACATAAATGAGTCACAACAGGTGAGGCAGTGCTGGAGAGGTGGCCGGAATAAACTGGGGTGGGGATTGGCAGGGGCTCCAAGGCGGCAGGCATGAAGAGTTTCCGGGAGCTCTAGGAGACTGCTGTAGGGTCCTTCCACAGGGGAGTGGCACAGGGGGGCCGGGGAGCACTCCACACTCCACACTCCCTGTGGCTGCTGAGCAGGCCTGGTGTGTAGGGGTGATGGTGGGAAACAGGGCACAGTGGTGGCTCTTCAGATGAGGATGGGCAGCCTAGGAGCAGCAGTGGAATTGACAGAAGGGGCAGGTCCTGAAAACCTTCCAAGTTCACAAGACCACATGTTGTGATTCCATTTTTAAGAAATTTCCAGAACAGGCACATCTACAGAGACAGAAGATGAAAGGCATCTTTTGGGGGACAGGGACTGTTCTGCAGATAACTACACAGCGGTGATGGGTGAATATGCAAATAACAGCTCTAAACCTTCCTTGAGAACATCCATGAAGATACTTTCTGAAACTGGAGATGGACCCTAGGTTGTGAATGTGTCCCTTGGGTGCAGGAACATAAGGCATGCTGTAATCCCAGCTGATCAGGAGACTGAGGAGGGAGGATGGCAAGTGTGGTACCATCCCAGGCCATTTAGCAAGACACTATCTCTAAAAAGGAAACACTGGGTTTGTACTGGCCCACCTCCTTTGTCTGTTAGCTTCCATTAAGTTATGAAGCAAAAAGTAGGGAATTCTTCAGGCTTAGAACTGTCAGCATCTACCTAGAAGAGCTCTGGTCTCATGGGAAATTCAGACATAGGTAGGGGCACAGAACAGGCATCAGAAAGAGGGACAGAGAAGCAGAGGTGGAGGGTAAATGTGCAGGGCCAGCCACTCACCTGTCATGATTCCCACGTAGCAGTAGCTGTAGCTGAGCGTCTCCATCAAGGAGGGCACATCTGGTAGCAGGCCCAGGGTGGGCCCCTTGCTGAAGCCTGAGGCCATTTCCTTTCTCTGGGCCAAGTGCAAGTCTTGGACCTCACTGGCCAGACTCACCAGCTGGGGGGAGGGGGCAGGTGTGTGGGTCAGCCCTGAGCTCTCCTCACACCCATTTCCCTTAAGCCACCACTCTCAGCAGCAAGGCAGGCTGGGAAGGCACAACTAAGTTGAGGTCCCACTCCATGGGCAGCTCTGTGGTGGCAAACACCTCCAGCTGGCAGTGATTTCCAGGGCTCAGTCCCATCTCCTTCTCTTCCTTCTTGTGTTCAAGTCCAATCCAATTCGTAGCTTTAGACATCCAAATTTGACCCCCCCAGTCTGGACCTCTCCAGCAAGTCGCCTATTGCCACTTCCACTTGGATGTCTCCCAGGCACCTCAAATCCAACGCCTCTAGAGTGAAGCGTGCTATTACCCGATTCCCAAAGTGGATCTTCTAGTCTATAATTTCAAAGAAAGGCTACCAACATCCAATTAATTGCTCAGACTGGAAACCTCCCGTGCTCCTAGACCAAATCCCTCAAGTCTTGAGTCTGTTCCCCTCTTTCTACCTCCACCGAAGAGCTGAGGTTGTTCTGCCTTTCCAGATCTCGCTCATCATTCTACCCAGAGCCAGCATCCAACTACAGCGACAGGTGTGTTTTCCAGCTTCCTGCTGGGTTTAGTGCACAGATAGCCCTGGCAGATGGAGAAAGGCAGGAGAGCGAAGCCAAGGCTCTTCTTGCCCCACTGAGGTCACAAACTGCATGCATGATTTCAGGGGCAGATGGCTCTACAATCCTTTTTCATTCTGCTCAGCTTTCCTTGGGACCAGAGTTGGTATGCTTAGCCCAAGGCTCCTAAGCTACTCTTTCCATCCTGCCCACACTGCTGCAAATAAACATCCCTCAAATCATCCTCAAAGTGGCACTTGTAGGAATTCTGACCCACCTACCAACAGTTGACAGGTAACACAAGCTGTCACCGCTGGTCAGTTGGACTTTGATAATGGGACCCTGTTTCATTCCATCTTGCCCTGTCCCATTTAATTCTCTCAGCATTCAGGTGAATAAACACACAAAACTGATCACATCCCCTCTCCTGGCAACAAATGAAAAAATTTCTTGCAATGGATTTTGGTCTTCCATAGGAAGAAGTCCAAACAACTCCCCTGCAGGCATGGCCTGACCCTGGCTGTGCAGTCCCCTGTGTATTCTGTCAATGTGGCTGGCAAAATCTGGCACACAGCCTACTCCCTTCCACATGCTCTGGTCCCTACATGTCCTGAAGCACTCTTCCTCTAATTCCTGCTGACTCCTGACTATCCTAGAGCTCCAGATGAGGACCCAAATGCTGGACAGACCCATTCTCAATCTGGCATCACTGTTCTGTTCACTCACATATTGCCAGAGCCCAGCGCATAGTAGGAACTCAGGATCTCACAGGCCTCGGAGTCTCTTCTATCCACGTGCCCAGGTGGTTAAGAGTCAGACTGGCTTTCCCAGTTTTGTGCCCTTGGCCAGATACCTCCTCCCCAGATCTGGAGTCCCTCCTTTGCAGCGTGGAGAGTATGCTGGCAAAGCACGCTGGACAGGCTCACTCCAAGTGCCAAACTGCTCCTTCTGCTACTGCACTTGAGCCATTTCCTTACCCCAGAGAGGGAAGACCTGCTAGAGTGCATATGAGACCTACTCCTGAGGTTGGGTGAAATAAAATCCCCACACCGCCCCCCAAGGGAATGATGGGTGGGAAGAGGAGGTGAAGCAGGGGTGGTTAAATGGTATCAAGGAAGCTGGAGGGAGAATGCAACCCCAAGTCTGACCTTCAGTGTCAACAGCAGCTGGACAGCATTGGTGAACGGCGTGGGAGTGGGCAGGCCCAGCAGGCTGAGGGCTCGGAAGAACAGAAGATAGGAGAAGGTCCAGGCGAGTGCCAGGGCATGGCAGGAGCTGGGGCAAGGTGGGAGGTCAGTGTGGGCAAGGATCTGGGCCTCTCCCTCCCTCCCATAGTCTAGCTGTAAATCCTCCCCCACCTCATCCTATTGGGACAGAAAATGGGAGGACAGAGAGAGAACTGGAGGATGGGAGTCAGGGATGGAAGAGGCAGCATAAGAAACACATAACCACAGAGAAGAATAAAGAGGGGTTAAGAGGACCTTCAGTCCTCCATTTTTTTCATCATCACCGAGATCCAGACCTCATGCTATTGGGGCACTGGGGTATGCATGACTATGAGTGGTGGCCGGGCCAGCCATATCACAACATAAAGGACCAGGGCAAACACAGAGGGCCAAGGTACAGAAGAAGGCAGGAGGGAAAGAAAAAAAAAAAAAAAAACAACAGATGAGATAAACGAAAGAGAAACAAATAAGAGATAAAGAGGAGGCACCCAGAGGTGGAGGCAGAAGCTGAAAAAGACCCAAAGAGGAACAAGTTGCTTTCTCCACTCCCCCACTCTGACTCCCCAGTTCTCACCAGGGCTGGGCCTGAATGAGGGCCCAGGTCCCAAGGATGGTGATCAGAGAGTGCAAAGTGTGGGGACCACAGGTGAATAAGGTGAGTCCCAGGCCCACAGATGCTGCTCCCCATCTCTTCAGCCCAGGCCCTGCGGGGGGGGGGGGGGGGGAGGGAAAGCATAAGCCTGGAACCTTCCAGGGGGTTCTCCCTCCCACCCCCCCACTGGGGAGGGAACCTGACTCACCAGCTTTCTTAAAGAGGAAGCCGATGGGGATGGAGATAAGAAGAACTACCAGATATGTCCATTCTTCGGGTGACATGGTCTTGGGGAGGGACAGAGGGCAGGGGCTTGTGGTGAGAACACAGAAATCCAGCCGACACCCTTTTCTGCCAATGCAGTAATCAAGGCTACTCCCCACCTCCACTTAAGACCCAAACATAAAGATACCCCTTCTCTGAGAACTCCCCCTTCCACACCTCTTTCTCTTTCAGAGCCTGGGAATGCAGACCTCCAACCCCTTCCTCCTTGGAGGTCCCGGGAACCCCCTAGAACGCCTTCCAGATTCCCCCACCGCTCCCTCCTGGAGGACCCAGGCACGCCGACCCCCTAGCCCTTCCCCTTGGCGAACCCCCGAAAGAGCCCGGGCCTCCAGACCCCACCTCCGATGAGTCTGGAGATCCCTCTTCTACCCAGATCCCGAGAGCAGACCCTGCAGGACTTCGGGCCTCTTCAGCAGCCCAGCGCCGGTCCCAGGCGACCCGGCGGAGCCACAGGCGGTTACGCCACCGCGCCCGGACGCATTCCCGCACCTCGCCACTCGACAGCCCGCAACGCCCCGGCCCGGTCCCCCCAGCCTAGCCCACCTGAACGGCCCGCGGGGCAGGAGGCGACCCAGTAGCCCCAGCCCGCGTCCGCCGCAGCTTGCGCCACGCCTCCCCACACACTGCACGCCTCCGCGCCGCCTGCTCCTGCGGGGGCCGGCCGGGCCTCGCCTTCTGGGCCCTGGGGCGGTGGCAGTCAGGGCTCTGGCTAGGGTGGATAAGAAGGAACGGGGAGCACCAGTCCGAAGTAGCCGCTGCGATCTATCAGCGAGGCCCGGGCGCCCAGTCCGGAGTTCGTGAATGGGCAGGACTACGGGCTCGGAGAGAGGAGGGGACCCGCGCTGGCGGAGCCAGAAGTCTGCCCGGCGGCCGAGGTGGGGGCGGGGCCAGGAGCTTGGCGTTCGGGAGGAGGCGGGGCCTTCGCTTCGGGTTTCTTCGGGCACAGTCGGGAGCTTCAGCGCACTGTTCGGAAGTGGGTCCATAGCTTCGGCTTACTTCGGAGATAGTCGACTAAAGCCACCGTTCGGATGTAGGCGGGCCACACGCTTCGACTTACTTCGGAGATCCTCTAGTATCTTGTCACGGTCCGGATGCAGGAGGGTCACTAGCGCGACCGGATGTGGGCGGGGCCACGCTTCGGTTTACTTCGGAAATTGTCGGGGGCAAGCGCTCCGCACGACGTGGGCGGGGCCATGTGCTTCCGCATGCTTCGGAATTGGGCGAGTACTTAAGGTCACTGTTCGGGTGCAGACCGGGCTACAAGCTTTGGAAGTAATAAGTATAAGTGACCTTGGTTTAATTACAGATGGGGCCAAAAGCTTCCCTGAGCATCATGCCTCGTTTTCGGGAAGGCGAGGCCACCGACTACACCAAAGAGGGGGAGATCGCGTCACTACCAAGGGGGCGGGACCCGTGCGGCGGAGGGAGGTGCCCTGGTGAGGGCGGGCCCCGGGCTTCCCGCTCGGCTGACGTGGCCGAATGACGACGGTGACGCCGGGGATCGGCGTGTTCCGGACTGGAAGAAGCGCGGCGCGCTGCGTAGGGGCGGGCTTTGCCTCGACTGAGTTGGTGTTTACGAAGTGACTCGCTGGTTCTGTCGGGGACAGTGGGACACTGAAAGGAAGCGAGACCTTGACCGAGCGCTCTCAAGTGGGGTGAGCCCGCCCGGTGGCGCGAACCGCGGGCGCGCAGGGGGCGGGGCCTCCAGTTGCTGGGCTCGGCCGTAGGGCGGGAACTCCCGGAGCCGGGGCGCGCTGGCGGGCCGGGGGGGTGGAGCCACGGGCCGCGGGGTTGACGGGGGCCGACCGCGCCTGAATGCGGAACGGCGTGGGGTGGCGTTCGGCCCCGAGAAAGTCTGATTCGGAGTTGGAAGGCCTAAAGCAGGACCTCGGGGGTCCGAGCGTCGGGAAGAAAGTGTGGCCTACTGAGCCCCCGAGGCCGGGGCGGTTCCGACCCTGGCGGGCACGTCCGCGGGGACGCCCGCTTTCGAGGGGGCGGGGCCAAAATGGCCAAACGGCGGGACGTGGCGCGGCGCTTGCCGTTCTCTCTCTCGAGGCGGGAGGGCGCGATGGCAGGCATTGCAGCGTTGGCAGGGCGGGTGCTGACCGCGGGCCGAAGGGCCTGTGAGCCTTGGTAGCTGAGCCAGGAGCTGCGGCCAGGCCGTGGAGCTGGGCGGGGCCTGGCTCCGGGGGCGGGGCCTAGCCGGATCCCGGAGGCGGGCGGGCTGCCTGGGCTCGAGTGCTAGCGGATCCCGAGGCTGGAGACTGCCTTCCCGGCCCCGGGTTTGGATGACGCGGGCGGGCTCAGCGGGGCCGAATGGCTGACTGCTACTCCCGCTGCGCAGGAGGATGCTGGTGGTGGAGGTGGCGAACGGCCGCTCGCTGGTGTGGGGGGCCGAGGCGGTGCAGGCGCTGCGGGAGCGCCTGGGAGTAGGGGGCCGCACGGTGGGCGCCCTGCCCCGCGGGCCCCGCCAGAACTCGCGCTTGGGCCTCCCGCTGCTGCTCATGCCGGAAGAGGCACGGCTCCTGGCTGAGATCGGTGCGGTGACTCTGGTCAGCGCCCCACGCCCCGACCCCAGCAACCACAGCCTGGTAAGTGCGCCCCTAAGGTGGGAGGGCCTGGGAATAAGGTCTGGAAAGACAGGGTTGGGAGGGTGTTGGTGGGGCAGGAATCCCGGCTTCCTGAGGGAGCGCACGCTGAGTCCTGGGTCTCCAGCTCAGTTTACTTCTCAGGCCCTGGCATCCTACAAACGCCAGCAAGAACAGAGCTTCCAGGAGCAAAGTGCTTTGGCAGCTGAGGCCCGAGAGACCCGGCGTCAGGAGCTCCTGGAGAGGATCACAGAGGGCCAGGCTGCCAAGAAGCAGAAGCTGGAACAGAATTCAGAGTCTGCTGAGAGCCAGGAGGCCAGCGGGAGTCAAGTTGCTGAAGGGAATGAAACTGGTGATACCCAGGCTTCTGGGGAGCAAGAGGAAGCAGGTAGGAGAGAGGCTGGGAGTCCAGAGACCAGGGGAAGAAAGGGAGGGAGCTTTTGGGAATTTTGGCTGGGTCTTTCTGGAAGTGGGAAGACCTTGCCTTTGAATTCACCAAGCTTCTCTGCACCTCCCCAGTTCCCTCTTCTCCCCAACCAGGGCATTCTGATGGGGTGGCTGCCCTGCCCAGATCTGCCCTGCTTGTTCAGCTGGCAACTGCTAGGCCTCGACCTGTTAAGGCAAGGCCCCTGGACTGGCGTGTCCAGTCCAAAGACTGGCCCCATGCTGGCCGTCCTACCCATGAGCTGCGCTACAGCATCTACAGAGACCTGTGGGAGCGGGGCTTCTTCCTCAGTGCTGCTGGCAAGTTCGGGGGTGACTTCCTTGTCTATCCTGGTGAGTGTGGGTTGGGAGCTTTGATTGCTTGGTTTTCCTCACAGCCTCAACGTGTTGTTTTTTTTTTTTTTTTTTTTTTTTGTCTCACCTTGTCTTAGTGTCTGAAACCCACAGAAGGACAGGAGGCACTTAGGAATTCCCATGCTTGTGTAGAGAGCAGTTTAGTAACTTAGTAAATATTTTCTATAGTCCAGAGGATTCACTCAGAAATGTTTAAACGCGTGCACAAAAACACATAAAAATATTAACTGCAGGATTCTTCACAGTGTCCAAAAATTGGAAAACAGCCCCCAAAATTGTTAGTTAAACATAGCAGGTGGTTGTCAGAGGAGCATACGATTAGTTACCAGAGGTTGATGTAGGTCTAGGCCCATGTGTGGTTATGACCAAAGTGAAAAAGAGAACAGATGGTAGGAAATGTGTGTGGTAAATTGTATTTTTAAGGATACGAGAACACATACATATCACATAATTAACCTTGAAAACTGGCTGTAGCTTGTGCTCTGGCATGTACCTGTAGTCCCAGGTCCTGAGAAGATAGGCAGGAGGATTGTTTTGAACCCAAGAATTTGAAGCCAGCCTGGGCAATGTGATAATCCATCTCAAAATTTTAAAAAGGTGGGGTTGGGGATTTAGCTCAGTGGCAGAGCACTTGCCTGGCACACGCAAGGCCCTGAGTTTGATCCTCAGCCCTGAAAAAAAATTTTTTTAAAAAGTACTTCAGGGTAAAATAATTTTTAAATCAAATAACCTCTCAATTCCACATTTTACGTTTTTTTAAAATTTGTGTGTGCGTGTGTGTGTGTTTGGAGTTGGGAATTGAACTCAGGCACTCATGCTTACTAGGCAAGTGCTCTACCTTTCAGCTGTATTCCCAGCCCCTCAATTCCATGTTTTAAACAGAACCCTGGGCTCACCCGTTAGTTCTAATGGGCCAATATTTCTAAAACGATACTTGGAATACCACATAGGCAGAGTATCCTGTCCTTAAGTGTTACTTTTCAAGGTTTAATTCTCTTGCACGTTTATAAGCTCGTTCTAAATCTTCCTGAGGTTAAAGGATGCTAAACTTCCAGGAAAACAGTCATGGGGTTAACTTCTCAAGCTTTTTTTATTTGTGGTGCTGGGGATTGAACCTGCACTTGCTAGGCAAGCGTTCGACCACTAAGCCATATCCCCAGCCCACTTCTCAAGCATTTTGATACATCTTTCTCAGCTGGCTAAGGTATAACAACTGGAAAGGTGCTGGCTTCTGGCTAGGTTCTTACTGGAAACTGACTGCTGAGGAGGACTATTTTACAGATGTAGAGCCAGTCCCCTCAGATCAGGGGTAGCCTTCCGTTTTAGATTTGTGTTACCTGTTACTTGCGCTTGTATATAATATCTCACTCAGATTCCCAGTCTACTTTTTAGTAATCACCTAATCCAGGGGCAAACTATAGCCAGAGGTCAAATCTGGCTCACCAACTGTTATTTTAATGCAAGTTTTTTTGTTTGTGTTTTGTGATAGGGGATTGAATCTAGGGTCTTACACGTGCTAGGCAGGTATGCTGCCGCTGAGCTACATCACCAGCCCCCCCCCCACTTTTTTTTTATACCAGTGATTGAACCCAGGGGCACTTAACCTCAGAGCCACATCCCCAGTCCTTTTTATATTTTATTTTGAGAAAGGGCCTCCAGAGGTTGCTGAGGCTGACTTTGAACTCATCTTCCTGTCTCAGTCTCCCACATCACTGGGATTACAGGTGTGCCCTGCCGTGCCCGACTCACTAGCCTGTTTTTAAAGATTATTTAATTTTTTTTAAGAGGGAGGAAAACAGAGAGAAAAAGAGAATCAATTTTATTTAGTTTTTCATGTGGCTTTTGTTGCTCCAACCCTTCATTGTGTACATGGTGCTGGGTTCGAACTGCGTCCTCACGCATGCCAGGCAAACGCTGAAACTGCTGAGCCACTGCTCCAGCCCTTGAGATAGGGTCTTGCTAAATTGCTCAGGTGGCCTTGAACTTGCCATCTTCCTTCCTCAGCCTCCTAAGTAGCTGGGATGACAGGTGTGGCCACCTGCCCACTTGCTCACACATACGGCTGTGCTGTTGTCACATTGGCCGAGTTATATATTTGCAGCATGACCCACTGAACTGAAAATACTTATTATCTATTTCTTGGAAAAATTTTGTTGCCTTCTTATGCCATCTTTTTTGTTGTTGTTGTTCTTCAGAACTGGAGATTGAACCCAGTTCTGAGTTACATTCCCAGTCTTTTTTTTTTTCTTTTATGCTGTCTATTTATTATTCCATCCTATGGTAAAGCCCTCTAGCCAGCTGGAGTTACTTCTCAGAAGTTACTGGCATGATCTCTGTGAGTTCCTCACAGCTTTGACTATGATCCTGGTTCTCAGGCCACACCATGACGTGGTGCTACCTGAGATTATGCTGTACTTAGTCTGATAACTTGCTCCCTTTTCTTCTCTCCCTTCAGTGTATCATTTGCCGTTTTCCACGCTGACAGTCATTTGTGTATGGGGGGGCCGTGCTGTGGATTGAACCCAGGGCCTCTCGCTGAGTTATATCCTCAGTCTGTTTTATTTATGTATTTATTTTTTATTTTGCGGGACTCAGACTTGCGAAGTTGCCAGGCCAGCTGTGACCCTCCTTGCTTTAGCCTTCCAGTTAGCTGGGTTTAGGGGCTTGTGCCACCGTGCCTGGCTAAGTTTGTTTGTTTTAATTGTGAGGTTATCAACTATTGCTTTTAATGTTAAATGTTGAGACATTGTAAGGCAAGGAATACATTTTACAATGAAATATGTGGCGCTGTGTTTGTTCAAGTGGAAATCATGTGTTTCTTCAGTATCTCCATTTAGAAAATTATTCCTTTAGAAGCTCACAGAGTCAGTTTCTATTTGTCTTTAAATGCTCCCTCATATTCACCAAGTTTCTGCCTAGTGGACAGCATGTGCCATCACTTGCTGCATAGGAGTGAACCGTGGTCACGTTGGCGAGGCAGGACCTAAGTCATTCAGTCTCGAGTGCCCCTCATAGCTCCACTGCTGCATCGTGTGTGGGGGTGCAGGGAGTGACTGGAGGAGGTGGATGGAATTACTTTATGGAATGCTCAGCGAAGCTGGGGCCAGTCGAGTACGTCTAACCTTGCAGTTGTGCAGTTGGCTCATGGATGTACCACAGGTTTGATCAGTCTGTGGTTTGATTGTTTCCATTGGTTAGCAGTTTTGAATAACAGCAAACTGATCATCTTTGTAGGTACGTTTAGTGCCAGTATGCTTCTAAAAGAATTTTTTATGAAGAAATAGTTGGGACTGAGGGTATGTGGTTCAGAACACTTCCAGTGAGTGCTAGAGTGGTCCACGTCAGTGTTCCAGTATGTTCCATTCTCTGCCATTGGGAACTGCTGCATACCTCCCTCCCTCCTGCAGGTGACCCGCTCCGTTTCCATGCCCACTACATTGCCCAGTGCTGGGCCCCTGAGGACCCCATCCCACTCCAGGATCTGGTCTCTGCTGGCCGCCTGGGAACCAGCGTCAGAAAGACCCTGCTGCTCTGTTCTCCGCAGCCTGATGGTAAGGTGGTCTACACCTCCCTGCAGTGGGCCAGCCTGCAGTGAGCACCAGAGACCCAGGAGGTGTGGCTGATGGCAGCAGGAACCTCCTGAATGTTCCCAAGCTCATCACATGGAGGCTTACGCCCTCCTACCTCTCTCTACAGTTTGTCTCTGATCCCAGGGTTCTGAACACTACGTCCTTTCTAGGTTCTTCTGTTTCAAGGCTGTGTGTTTTGTAGTTTTCTATGTCCATACTGTGAGCTTCTTGAGAGTGGAGCCTGCGTTGGATGGATCTGTTTTCTACAGGGCTTAGGCCCCGCAGGTCTCAATAAACTTGCTGAATAAATGTCAGGTTTGTGATGTGTGTCCTTAACAGCAGTCCTGGAGATGTGGATGTGTCCATCTGCGTGTGCTGATGGGAAAAAGGGAGGGAATGACTTGTCCATGGCTAGCAAGCTGCAGGGCTGTGCTTTCCTGTGGTCTTCCTGACTCGTCTGCCTCTTCCCTCAGCACTAAATTTCCTCTTGAAATTTCTACAAAACGTTTCAGATGCACACAGAAGTTATGAATAAAAATGTAAGGAAAAGAAGGAATCATGTTGCAATTTCAGAGTTCAGGGACCAGGAAGAATGTCAAGAAGAACTTGGGGGTCTTTCGGATGTTCTTTCTCATGGCCTGGGTAGTTGAGAATTGTTTTGATACTGCACGTTTATGTTTTATGTCTTTGGGGAGGATATGTCATATAGTACAAATTTTACAAAAGCTAAAACATAATATGCATAAAATATGTGCTTATAGTCGGATGTAGTAGTGCACTCTTGTAATCCCAGCTGTTCAGGAGACTGAGACAGAAGGATGGCAAGGTCCAGGCCCTCCTCAGCAATTTAGTGAACCCCTGTCTCAAAATTAAAAAGGCTTGGGGGTGCAGCTCAGTGGTGCAAGCTTAGCTTGCAAAAGGCGCTGGGTTCCATCCCTAGCACCAACAAAAACCAAAAAATGAACAAGATAATCTTACACACTTAGTATTAAAGTAGGGGAAAATTGGAAGTAGCTCATATGTACCTGATAGGTGGAGTGGTTATATAAATTAACAATACCTGAAGCCAGGGGTTGTGCATACCTGTAATTCCAGTGACTCAGGAAGCTGAGGCAGGAGGATTACAAGTTCAAGGCCAGCCTCAACAACTTAGCAAGACCCTGTTTCAAAATAAAAAAAAGTACTGGGGATGTGGCTGAGTAGTAAAGCACCCCTGAGTTCTGTCCCCAGTGCCAACCCCCCCCCCCCAATAAATCACAGTACATGAACAGGACATGAGAAAGTGAAATTGTACACAGGAAGTTCCAGGAGAGAGCTGAGCTGCGGCCTGGCCAAGGGAGGGAACAGGGGCAGAGTCTGGAGGCAGGAGGGACACGATGAGTATGGTGGACCAGGGCCAGAGTAAGAAGTGGGACAGAAAGTGCAGGCAGGTATGAAGCTTTACTCCTGGACTATGGGTCAGGTGACAGACTGTCTCCTAGGTACAGAACCATGGGCTGGGTGTAGCTCAGTGCCTAGTCTGTCTGATCCTCAGCACTGCAAAAAGGAAAGAGGAAACCCAAAGAAGAGCAGGTTTTGGACAGATGAGTTTGTGTTGTGAGGTGGCCCACGCAGAAGTGTGTGGGTGCTGAGGGTTAGGGTGAGAAAACTGGACTGGAGACAGTTTGTGAGCAGTGAAGACGGAGATGAGGCAGCTGGTGATCCACACCTTCACTGACCCCTGGCCTTTGCGGCACACAGAAGCAGCAAAGATGGGGTCTTTGCTGTCATGTAACTTCTTTTAATGCCAGTTAGTAAACTAAACAAAACTGATGAAGTGGTTGGTAGAACATAGGTGCAGTGAAGATGACAGCCAACCTGGCCGCTCTCTCTGCTGGACGGGACTGTCGGCACCGGGGAGTGTCCTCCCTCCCTCACAGTGTGCTCACTCCCCACCGTGCAGAGGGGGAGGCTGAGGCAGTGGCGCAGGAGCTTGTACAGGCACTGCAGCCAGCAAGAGGTGCTGCCAGAATAGGAGGCCAAGCATCTGGATGGAGGAGGACATTGTGCTGGAGAAAGTGCCAAGTGGCCTGGAGGAGGTGGCGCCAGCCACAGTACAGCGCGGCTGGCTGCACAACCATCCATCCTCTGCTGTGCAGGCAAGAGCCAAGCCACACGGGAAGAACTCTGACACAACTGCAGCCCCTTCTCAGGACACCAGCCCTCACCTGCAGTGACAGCCCAGCAGCCAGCCCGCCCTCAGTTGGGCTCCGAGGGAGTTAGGCTGCTGCCTCTAGGAGCAGTCCAGGAAGCCCCTGTGACAGTGGGTCCAAAACTGCCAGGACTTGATTAATGACTGATAGTGTCCCCAATTCTTGTTCTCCCTTCTAAAGACCAACCAGAGAGAGCCTAATTTGCTCCCCTAACCAAACAGCCTGCAGATAAGACTCTCAGTCAACAGCCTCCAGTCCAGGCACACAGGAAACTGTCCCTTTTCCCACCACAAATCTTTGCCACTCCTCTTCCTGTCTTTGAGTCTCTGCTAAGATGCCAGTCATATGTGTTTATCCTCATGTGGTGGTCTTCGCTTATTTCCACATTGTACAATCTCGGGCAAGTTCCCCACCACCCATTGGTGCCTTAGCATCTGCCTTGGTTAAAATACAACTGAGGATACTGCTTAGGTGAGCATCAGTTATAGCGCTAGCATAGAGTACCTGAAAGTACTCAAGTACGTATTGGAGGTAAGGTGAGTTAATATGTGTAAAGTTCTTAGGGTGGCTGCAGTACATGCTTCATGTTCCAGGATACTACCTATTTTTTTTTTTTTTGAGTGACAGAAATCATTTCATGGGCTGGGTGTGGGGGCACACACGTGTAATCCCAGCAATTTAGGAGGCCTAGGCTGGAGCTCACATGTTTGAGGCCAGCCTGAGCAATGTGGCAAGGCACTGTTAAAATAAATGAAGGGCTGAGGGTGTAGCTCAGTGGTAGAACGCCCCTGTGTTCAATTCCCAATCCTAAAAACAAACAAAAAATCTTATGAATTTTATTAAGCCAGGTGTGGTGGCACATGCCTATAATGCCAATGATTCAGGAGGCTGAGACAGGAGGACTGCAAGCTCAAAGGTAGCCTCAGTAATTTAGTAAGCCCTAATCAACTTAGCAAGACCCGGTCTTAAAATAAAAACAACTGGGGATGTGGTTCAGTGGTTGAGCACCTCTGTGTTCAATCCCCAGTTCCAATAATTGGAATTATTCTAGAAAAGAGCTAGGGGCTAGTTGAGAAAAAGTAGTCAACCATAAAGAAACAGTAAATCCCTCCAGACAATAAATGGCACAAAGGTGGAGCAGAATGTTTAGCAACAGGATTTAGAACATTTTCCCTGTTCTGGAACCTCCCAAAACCCTAAGGATGTAAACTTGCTTTTGGTGAATGAGGCATAAAGCTTTTTTGTTTTCTTCTCATCACTGAGCCTCCAGTTAAAGAAATAAATAGATAAAATAAAAAAGTCACCTTAGCAAGGCCTTGGACCATCCTGTGTGAAGTATGGCCTTCCCTCAGCCTTCATCAGTAGCTCCTCTTCACTGCACTACACTCTGAAATCACCTTAGTTTAAACTTTTTCTGTGTTGCCTTCTCTATGACTCAGCTCTGAGTGGAGGGGCTGTTTTATTTGGTGCTGCATGCACGTGTAGAACGATTCCTTGTGGAGCTCAAAAGCTATTGTATAAATGAATGAAACCAGGGTTGAAGGAAGGCTCCTTTCCCCAGAGGTAGCCAAAGACAGAGACAATTCCAAGTATGGCACTTCCTACCATGGTGTCTTTCTTTTTCTATGAAAAGCAAGGCAAAGGCGAGCTGTGTGTCCCTGAACAAGTCATGGAACTGCAATTGGCCCTTTACTTCTTGGAGAGATTTTTAGCCAAGTTAAAAGAGCAGGAAGGCTGAGAGTGGCTGGGGAGGCTGAGGCACAAGGGACACAAATATGGCAAAGAAACAAAAGCCTGCCAGCTGTTTATCTAGTGGGAATGGGGATAGAAACCAGGGGTCCTCTCCCACTGAGCTACATTCCCAGCTCTTTTCCTTTGAAACACAATCTTGAAGAAAAGTTTTCCAGGTTGACTTTGATTGGGATCCTCCTGCCTCGGCCTCTGGAGTAGCTAGGATTACAGATGTGCATCACCACACCCAGCTCACAGGCAGATTTTGGTAATGCTTCTGGTTGAATTATTCTAAACAGGACAATTCATTACTCATGAAATCACCATCCCACTTGGGAGGGTCCGTGCAGCTCCAGGTGTCTGGGGTCCTTTTTGCAGAGGGAGGAGACTGAGGTCCACAGAGGGTGGGGACAACTAGTCCAGCTACGTTCAGAGGCAAGAGTGGCACCAAGGTTCAAATCCTAGGCCAGATTGCCTGATTTGTTAAAAACTGAGGAAGAAATTTAGGGACAGAGAGAAAGGACACTGAGTCTCTAAAGGAGAAATATCTTCATTAAGATATAAAACAACTTTAAACAGCTTGTGTTGCAGGACAAAGGAGCCTAAGTGACAGAAGAGAATATAAGGATGCAACTAAAGAGCCCATAAATTACTTTGTGACTTTCCAGTTCCATGTGTTTTCTGGAATACGGAAAGACAGGAATAAGACCTCATTGGAAAGAGACCATGAACCCTGTGAGGCTAGGGGTAACATCTGACAGATTCAGGACCATCCAAAGAGTGTATTAGTCCTTCCATCCCAGGACGCCGCTCTAGCCCGGTCACTCGTCTCCACTGCACTTCCGCCGGCAAACGCCTCTTCTGATTGGCGCAGACGTGCGTCTTGCGTAATGACGCCACGACAGGCGAGGTGTTATAAAAGCGCGACCCGGGTTCTTTTGCTCCTCTTTCAGGTTCCGGTAACTCCGCGTGGTAAGTTGTGTTTCTGTGCGTGCTATGGGCTAAACTGGTGTATGTGATTGGCGGGCTTTCGAGCTTTCGCGACTGCACAGACGTTAAGGGTGGGAGAGCAGCTCCGTTTGGGGGCGGCAGATTAGAAAAGTTTTCGGGCTGATACTCGCGAGATCGCCCCTGACCACGAGGTTGCGGCGGAGTCCGGGACTGCGCAGGCGCCGCACGGAGGTCTTAAGCGGAGCTTTCTTCTGCACAGGCGCAGACGGGCAGGCGGAGCCAAGATGCCGGTGGCGCGGAGCTGGGTTTGTCGCAAAACCTATGTGACCCCGCGGAGACCGTTCGAGAAGTCTCGTCTCGACCAAGAACTGAAGCTGATCGGTGAGTGCCCGAGGCAGGGCTTAGGCTTCCGAGGTCGGGGAACGAGCACGTGGGTGAGGCCGCCCGGTGCTCGCCCTGATGGATCCCTGGGCGCCTCCACTAAGGATTGGTGCGTTCGGATTCTGTGTGTGCTTGAGCTGCCAATCCAGGGTTTGTAGTAGTCAGTCAGCCAGACTCATCCCCATCCCCGCCCTTCTACCCACGTGCAGGCGAGTATGGTCTCCGGAACAAACGTGAGGTCTGGAGGGTCAAATTTACTCTGGCCAAAATTCGCAAGGCTGCCCGCGAACTGCTAACGCTGGACGAAAAGGACCCCCGGCGTCTGTTCGAAGGTGAGTTTGAGCCCGTCCCAAAGGGGTGGGGTGCGGGGCTGCAGAGAACGACTCTAATTTGGCGACGGTGTGGGTTTTTCCTTTTTTGGGTTTGGATCCAGCCCTGCAAGCTGTGCTCTGCCGTACCCCCAAGCTGGGACAGCCTTGCTTGCTGCAGACCCAGCCTTTTCCTCACTTGGTGGTGGTTTGTGAGTGTATAGTGCTGAGGACGGAGCTCAGGGCCTTGTACTTAAGCTCGAGCTCTATAAATGAGCTACGCCTGCCTTTAATTTAGCTAGTTAAGGGAGATTTGGATGAGAGAAGTGTGTATACCTAATTCAGCTCATGCCTTGAGTGTGTGAAAGTTGTGCTTGCACACCAGACTTCATCTGAGTGTAATGTAGCAAAAGTCTGCTCTCTACTGTGTTCTGTTTATTGGTGGTAGGAATAGACAGTGAAATTTCTGGAATGTCTGGTGATAGTAGGGAGCTGGAGGCCATTTAAGTGACATTTAGGAAGGGCCTGAACAGGGAAGGTCATAGGAACACTACTTTTGGCCTGGGCTTAAAATAGGGGAAAGCAGAATGGAATGAGAATCCAGAGGCCAAGATTTTCTCCTGTGTGCTGGAGTCACACAGGAAGGAGCTGTTAGGCATGGAGATGGTCATCCATGTTAGAGGGTTGAGTGTGGAGCTTGAGGGCCAAATTAGCATGCACTTAAATTGTCCCTGGCTTGAAGACTGTGAAGTCTTTGTCTAGATAGTAAATCCCTTTGAGAGGCTCATGAAAGCTCTGATATGGACACAGAAGACTAGGGTGGATTCTCCCTTAGCCCCACAGGGAGCAGGCCACAGCTGGTTTTGGTTTTAGGGGGCACTTTCTGTCACCAAACACTGACACTGGTGTCCAGGATTCTGTGCTTATCATGTGAGAAGGGAGCTACAAGTTAATGTGGACTGCATGGTTTTCCAGGGTAGAAGTGAAAGTTGGGAGAGGGTGGTGGCTCTTTCGGTAGCGCTGTCTAGTAAATAAACGCATTGAGCCAGGGCAGGGCTCCCCTTCAGGCAGCCTATCCCCAGCTTGGATATTGACTCCTTGGTTCAGCCTGCCCTTAGCCAGATTCAGTCTTTCCCTCAAAGGTGTGTGACTTGTATATGGGATAAAGTTTTCTTGCTGTATGTTTTTGTGCTAACAGTTGATACTCAGCGTTAGAAAACAAAAAGTGGAACCATAGTTTAGGATGCTGAAGGTATATGGCATGTGTTTCCCTTGTCCCCTTTCTGTGCTAGGGAACCAGGCCCTGGGAAGTGCTCTGCCACTGCTGCACCCCGAACCTGTGTGTGGGTGTGTGTGCATTTTAGTTGTGCTCCTTCTGATTTTCTGCTAGGAGAGACTGAGCCAGCATTTCTTTAAACTTCCCTTGGAGGGTGATTGAACTAGGAACATTGCAAGTGCCCAATAAATGTGGGGTTTGCGTTTTTGCTTTTTTTTTTTTTTTTTTTTTTTTTGAGAGGAAGATACAAATTTTATTTTTCATCTGGTTTTTGTTTTACTAATGCTTAGTTGTGTATGTGGTGCTGCGGTTTGAACTTGGGTCCTTGTACGTGCAGGCAAGTGCTGTAATCACTGAACCACCACTCCAACCCTAAGGTTTTTTTTTTTTAATGGGAACATAAATATACGAGGGTACCAGTTCTATTAAAAGAGTTGACTAGGGGGCTGGAGCAGTAGCTTAGCAGCTACAGCACTTGCCTGGCATGTGAGGACATGGGTTTGAACCCCAGCACCACATACATAATGAAATCTTGGAGTAACAAAGGCCACACGAGAAACTAAATAAAATTGATTCTCTCCTCACCGTCCCTTTCTCAAAAAAAGTGACTAGGGTGGTTTTGAGGTATGTTGAGTCCTGTGTCATTTGTCCTTCTTTTACATCCACCACCATAACTGGAGCTACAAGAGGTGGACCCAGGAGTTTAAACCAAGTGGTCTCTCAGATCCCTGAGTGAGTGCTTCCTCCATGTCTGTCCCCCCCTCCACCCCCCAGGCAATGCCTTGCTGCGGCGACTTGTCCGCATTGGGGTGCTGGACGAGGGCAAGATGAAGCTGGATTATATATTGGGCCTGAAGATTGAGGATTTCTTGGAGAGGCGCCTGCAGACCCAGGTCTTCAAACTGGGCCTGGCCAAGTCCATCCACCATGCACGTGTGCTCATCCGTCAGCGTCACATCAGGTATGACTTCTGTTGGGTCCCTCTGAACCCTCCTCCCCTCTGATGATTTCCCTCACTAAGTCTGCTGTCCCTGTCTCCTGTGCAGCCCTTGGATTTGACAAAGGTGTGAGCTCACCTTGAGGGTATGGATTCACCCCCTGCAAGCATCTTGTAGGGGATTTGGGGACAGTCCCCTCATAGCCCCAGTCAGTGCAAGGGTCACTGCGGCTCAAGCCGTACACCTTGCGAAGGCCTCTGCCAGGCATGCGGGCAGCTGGACAGGTAACAGCTCTTGGTGACCCCAAGGTTGTGAGGGTTGGGCCTATGCAGGGTGAGCCAGCAGAGCTGAGCCCACTGTAAAGTCCATTCTTAGACCCTCAGTGTTTCACTGCATTCTTCCAGTTTGTTATTAAGTTGGTGAATTTGTGGTCTGAGGTCTGGGGCACAGATGCCAGCTGACATGTGGCCTGGTGCAGAGACCAGGGCAAGTGGGGACTGACCTGGTTTCCGTTTGTTTTTCTGTGAAATGGGCTCATTCACGGCAGTGGTATAGTATGTGGGCAGTGTGCTGACAGCCATGTTGTCCACCTTGGCTCTTCACCAGCCCTGTGACCCACAGAAGAGCTTCGCTGTTTGTCTGAAATGGTTTCATAGATCTGGCTTCAAGACCAGGAGATGGTGACACTAAGCTAGGCAAGCTGTTTTTTTAAGAGAGAGGGACAGTGAGAGAGACAGAAAGAGAGAAACAATCTTATTCAGTCTTTCACATGGCTTTTGTTGCTCCAACACTCAGTTGTGTACATGGTGCTGGGATTTGAACCGGAGTCCTCGTGCTTGCCAGGCAAGTGCCGAAACCACTGAGCCACTGCCCCAGCCCTTTTTTTTTTTTTTTTATGGTCCTGGTTTCATGCCTGCCTGCCACTTAAATTCACTTTGAGCCATGTGCATTTCCCCTTCTGTGAGATGAACGCCATAGTCGCTTGAAGCGTTGGTGTAGGCTTCCTGATGGGCTAACGCTGACCCAGGCACATGGGTCCAGCAGGCCTTCAGTCAGCGTAGCTGACTGGATGAAGGCACAAGAGGAGAGGAGAGTGGTTTCTCGGGTTGGGTGTCCGTTTCCCCCCAGGCCTCTTCACCTGCCTTCTCCTTTCAGGGTCCGCAAGCAGGTAGTGAACATCCCGTCCTTCATTGTCCGCCTGGACTCCCAGAAGCACATCGACTTCTCCCTCCGGTCTCCATATGGAGGTGGCCGCCCAGGCCGTGTGAAGAGGAAGAATGCCAAGAAGGGCCAGGGTGGGGCTGGTGCTGGTGATGACGAGGAGGAGGATTAAGCCCTCCCCTCTGGACTGGAGGGTTTTCCAGTCAGATAATAAAACAGGATCGACATTTGGAATTGGTGTTTATTGGCACACACACACACAGATCCCTTTCCTCCTGAACATGGGCTGCTGCAATAGTGGGAGCTCTGCAAGGTCCCAGGCTACCTGGGGCTGGTGTGTTAGTAGAGATCAGGTCTGGTCAGTCCTGTTGGCTGGTAGGCTATGCAGTAGTGGGCATGCCAGTCTCCTGTTGGGGAGACCAAGGTTGGCTGAGTGAAGCCAGGTGTGTGAATGTAGGGATGTGTCATTTCCAGACGGTAGAAGGAAGGGTCAGGGCCCAGGCCCGGCCACCCTCCCTCCCACCTGGCCTGAGTTTAACTCCTGAGCCTTCGTTTGAGTTATGTCAGCCCTGGACAGCAACAGCCTGCTGGCAAGTAGTTGGTGTTCCGGCAGAATGTGGCTTTAGTGAGTGGGAAGTCTGGTTTCTCACGCAGACTCACTTGATCAGCAACTTTACTTTTCCTGGCCCTTCTGAGAAGCTGTGTCAGGCCAGGGAGGAAGTGAAGTTGAGCAAAGCCTGAGACCACCAGGGCCACTTGGTATGCTGTGGTCAGTCTTTGTGCGGATACGTTGGGCCCAGCTGTGCTCCCTTTATTGGTCGCTGAAGCACTGCAGCTGCTTGGGTTGGGTAGCAGCCCTCTGCTCTACCAAGATTGCCACTTGGGTGGTTTTTTTTTTTTTTTTTAAAGAGAGAGGGACAGTGAGAGAGAGAAAGAAACAACTTTGAGTTTTTCACATGGCCTTAGTTGCTCCAACACTCAGCTGTGTACGTGGTGCTGGGGTTTGAATCCGGGTCCTCGTGCTTGCCAGGCAAGCGCCAAAACCGCTGAGCCAACACTCCAGCCCCCACTTGGGTGGTCTTGATGGCAGTTCTGGGAGGTAGAGGTCAGCCGGGTCCCTTGGAGGCATTCTAGGGCTAGGTCCATTGGCTGTGGCAGTCCTGCTGAGGTCCAGGCAGTGGTCCTGGAGTTGGGCTTAGGGGCTCCCGAGGGGTTCAGAGGCTGCATAGGTCATGTCCTGAGGGGCTTCGGATATGTATATGGAGACTGGGAGGGAAGGAGTGTGCTTGGGGTGGGGGCACCCTGAGACCTGGGCAAGAAAGGACTGGTCTTCACCAGCTGGATTCCACCCTTGCCCTCAATCATTGTGCTTTGAGAAGTCAGGAAGGAGGGACGGAGTTAAAATGGACACAGGCAGCTGAAGTGTGGGTGGTTAGCCTGGTGCTTGGAGAGTTCAGGACTAGAAACTGGCAGTAGAGCTGTCCATGGAGCAGATGAAGGAGCCTGGCATGGGTAGGAGCCCACCATAACTTCCTGTCACATGATTGGTTTCATAGTATTGGGGTGAGATAGACAAGCCAGAAGCCTAGGGCTGAGCTGCACTGTGCACAGGTCCAGGTTGGGGTTCAGGTCCCCTCTTCCTGGCTCCTTTGTGCAGGGCAAGTTCTTCAGCCAGAACCAGGCTGGTTGGGCACTCAGCTCCACAGTGACAAGGCACCAGCAGTGGGACCTGGAAGGAGTGCTGTATGGCAAGGCAAGCGTGCTCTAGAGAGGGGGGTGCTGGATGCTGCTTGGAGAAGGTCCTGCTGGAGTTAAATGCTTGAGCAGGGAGGGTGTGGGGGCCCCATCAGGACCACAGGGGACTTGCCTGCCTGTTCAGCAGTCCTCAGGCTGCTTGTTTTTCAGGACAGTGTCTGGGGTGGAGGTGGGGTGCAAAACCAGGGGGTTCATCTTTCCAAGATTGATCTCACACTACAGAGGCCCAGGGTGGCTCTGGCTTGGCCAAGACCACACAGCATCAGATTCATTCTCTCCCAGTCCTAAGCCTAGAACTATTCCAAAACCACCTCCCTGTTGCCACCAGCCCCACTCTCCCACCCGTTCTCTTCCCCCTTAGAAAGCATCTGGGTCTCAGCAACATTGATGGAGCTGGGGAAGGGGAGAGGAGAGTTGGGTGGCAGTGGGGGAGCTTGGGGGAGGTTTTACCTCTTGTGCAGGCTACAGCCCCTGCAGAAAGTTGAAAATCAGCCTCCAGAACCTCCCTCAATGGCTGTAGTAAGTTGAACTTCCATGTAGAATTCAAGACAAGACAATTTTAAAAATATAGCCAGGCTCAGTGGCACAGGCCTGTCAACTCAGCTCTTTGGAGGCAGAAGCAGGACTCCAAGTTCAAGGCCAGCCTTGGCAACTCTGTCTCAAAGTAAAAAGGGCAAGGGATGTAGCTCAAAAGTAGAGCAGCCTTGGATTCAATCCCCAGTACCATGTAGAAAGCTAACGAAATAAATACTAAAATAGCCCACAATTCTATATGCTCCCCCAAATTTTAAAAAGACAAAAGAATACTCTCATACGTTTATGTGTGCTCACATTATGTCTTTCTAGATTTTCTCACTGGGACATTATGCAAAAGTGTTTCCAAGCTGACACCTCCCCAGTGGGGAGATTTCCCTTGGGACTGCTACTCTCCTTGGTCCACTGCCTGCTTGGACCCAGATCACCACTCCCCTCTCACCTGCTTTTCTGCATCTGCTCTGAGGCCAGTGTCAGTGGAGGAGGAGGAAGAGGAAGGAGTGGGGGAGGGGAGGGGAAGGCCACTGAGACATGGACCAGAACCTTCAGATCTTTCCACCTGTCACCTCCAACCCGCGCCTGGGCCCTGCTGGGGCTTAGCATCCATCATCTCCAACCTGATTATGCAACCCGGCACTGCTACCCCTCCCACCCAGTTACAGAAGAAGAAACCGGCTCAGAGAGGGTGTCACCTGCCCCAGGTCCACAGCAGGAAGCAGCAGAGCTGAGCCCTGAGGTGGAGGGAGTCTGAGTACCCTGGATGGCCCTGAGTCCCCACCCCTGCGCATTGTCATTGTCACTGCAGAGGGGATGGTGCCCTCTAGCAGGTCGTAGAGGCTTCTCTGGAAGGCCTCTCCATGGAGGACACAAGTCAGCACTGAAAGGAACTTGCAGGTCTGGCCAGGCATCTCCTCTACACTTGGTGAAACTGAGGCCCAGAGGGTAGGGGCCTGTCCACATCAGCATCTCCAGAGGAGGCTGCTCCAACCCCTCAGCTCAGCCCTTGCCCCACCCCTGGAAGCCCACCTCTCCCCACAGTCCCTCACTTACTCCTCTGGGGTCCTGAGTCCATGGTGGTGCAGAGCTGATCCTCAGGGACTCCTGGGGAGGATGGGGAGCTGAGGGCTGGGCTCCTGCTCCCCACTTTAGCTGCCTGCTCTCCCAGGCTGGGCCCCAGAGCCTTCCTCTGCCTGACTTCAGGCTGACCCCTGCAGCCTGGGTCCTCACCAGCATCCCTGCTAGAGCCCCCATTGCCCCATGCCACAGGGAGGTCTTCCTGCCTGCACTGTCCTGTCTCCTGCTATCTCTGGTGAGGGGCTACTAGACCCTCACCAGAGACATCAAGGAGGGGTCCCTCTGGCCTTTTCTCCTTTTGATCTTCCCTGGGTCCTCACCAGCCACTCTGCACACCGCCCCTCAGGGCTTCACAGAAGTCTTAAGGTGAGGCCAGGGAGGAGGTCACCTTGTCTTCTTCTGTGCTGGCTGACTCTGACCCCAGTCCAGTGGTCTCTGCCCCCAGAACTGGCCTGGAGGACACAACAGGGGGCCCCCACCGAGACTACCAGCTCCAGGGGCTCACTGGCAGTGACAGCAGGTAGGGGTAGATGCTGTGTGAGCTGTAGCACCTACAGGTGCCTTGTGGCCCAAGGTCACTTGGCCTGAGAAGATGTGAAGATGTGGTCCTGCCCTGCACGGTACAGTGCTGGGCAAGGTCAGCTGACTCCTCCTTGGACAGATGGAAGGTGTTGAGTCAGATCTCCAAATGTCACTGCAGGGTCACATTCTGCCCCCAGGGAACTGAGGGCTCTGGTTGGGTGTGCAGGGACAGTCTCCGGTACATTTCTGGAAAGAGGAAGGCTGGATGTGGCAGCCTCTCTCCATCACTCTGTTTGGATCTCTCATGTTTTCCGGTGTCTCTGAGTCCCTCTCCCTGGACCCCTGCCCATCTCAGCCTCTCCTGGGACCTTTTTTCTGGACCCCCATTGGTGCCAGCTTCAACCCTGGCCCAGCACCCTGAGCAGACCATCATGGTGTGGGATTGGGCAGCGCCCCTCACCTGCTACCAGGATGTCTAGGGCAGCACATGGAGGAGAGGCTGTGTCCCCTGTGGCATCTGTATCTGCCCCATGGGAGCCATGCCTACAGCCCGGGAGAACACAGGTGCTGGGGGAAGGTGAGGTCTGAGTACCTGGTCAGAGCAAATCTGTCAAAGCTGGACCCCGAGAGGCACTGGGGGGTCCAGCTGTCTCCAGAGAGCACTAGTGAGCTTGGCTGAACTGAGAAGAAGGGCTCCCTGTCCACCCCCGAGGCACAGAACAGGGGTGTTGCAGGGGACACTCCCCGCATTGCCCACTGTGGCCCACAGGGAGAGTGTTTGCTGGTGTCCACCCCACGCCTCCTGCCCTGTGGTTCTGCCCCCAAGTGATCCGTGTCCCTGTCCAGCCCATCTCCCCAGTGGTCCCCTGAGGTCATGGCTTTGATCATCTGGGGTCCAGGAAGTGGCCTGCAGAGGCCTCACTTGTGACCTGGAGCTCCAGGGGGTTGCTGGGGCAACAGTGGCATCCGTAGGTGCCTCACAGTCCCCCAGGAGAACAGGCTGTGCTGTAAACTGCGAGAGGACCTGAGTGCCGTGGGCAAGGTCCAGCTCCTCCCTCAGCAGATGGGACACATGAGATGTGTCCCTTGAGTGCAGGAGAGGGACACCTTCCCTTCTGATGCTACCAGGGGGTTTGGGTGGGCTGAGAGGGAGGGGACAGAATGGGGAGGGCCAGCCCCTCCCTCTTACCTGTCACCACCAGGTGCAGGGGGTCACACTACTTAGCCACCTGAGGTGTAGGCACAACGGTATAGCCCCTGTATTTTGTGAGTGCGTGGATCCCAGAGGAAAGCTGTTCTTGTCCCTGGAAGTCCCATGAGACCCAGGTGTCCAGGTATGGAGAGTCTCCAGCTTCATCCAGATGGTAGGTGTCTGCCTGCTGAGACACCAGATGGTTACAGGGACTACAGGGTCAGCTCAGATAAAGGGTTTGGGGAGGGTTTCTGAAAAGGAATCAGACCTGAGGCTCAAGTGTGTCCCTGTCTGCCCAGCTCAGCCCAAGGCCCCTCCCAGGCTGGTTCCCCTGCTGGGCCCACTGGCTTCCCTTTCCCTAGTCTCCAGGAGGCCCGTTAGGCCGAGCCACACACAAGGTTTGGGAGACTCATCCACCTCTGTCTCTGCCCACAGGCCCCAACACAGCCCGGAAGAGGGCAGCCCGGTGACAACCTGCCCCCACCTGAACCCACTGCTCAGCACGGGAGTGTCCTGCGCCCTCTCTCTGGTCTGCTCCTCTGAGCTTGGGAGTCCGAGCTGGGGCTGAGGCTCTCAGGGACCAGCACCGGGAGGGCCCATCTCTCCCCAGAGCTCTCGGAGGCGAAGGAGCGCAGTGAGGGCAGGGGTCTTGGCCCTGCCTGCCATGGTTCCTGGTAGCGCAGGCCCCGAGTCTGAGGGGCAGATGGCAGATGGCTCCTCTGGGCTCTGTGTTGAAACTGTATGTTCCTCACCAGCGGCCCCACTGGAAGGGGAGCAGTCCCACCCCGGCTGGGTTGCACCTGAAGGAGAGGACTGAGGTGACAGCAGGCTCTGGGCCCTTTCAGACCAGCTCTGAGCCCTGCTCTGCTGCCTGGCTCCAATCCAGGGAGTGGCTCTTGTTCCACACAGTCCAGTCCTATAGACTGTGTGGCCTGAGGCTGGGCACTCCCCTCTCCTGAGCCTGTGTCCTTGTAGCTCTTCACCCATGGGCAGCCCAGGTTTACATGCAGTCACCATGTGCAGGCATGACCCTGGGAGCCAGGGCCTCCAGCGAGGCAGACAGCCTTCCTAGACACAGAGCTAAGGCCAGAGAGGCGTCGCGGTGTGCTGTTACTAACAGACCAAACGTGTCTGTGTCTCTCCCCAGCATCAGAGTTGACTGAGTAACCGTGAATGCACAGGTCACCCCACTTTCGGCAGTGGCAGGTCCCTGAACGCTGGTGGGTCACCTGGTAGCCATAAGCAGGGCAATCACAACTTCTTCATTCCAACCTTGATTTCTAATCTCCAAACACCTACGTCACACAGTGATATAGGTCACAGAAAGGCTTAAAGTGACCCCAGGGTTACAGGACGCTGAGCCAAGAGCACACAAGGAGAGAAGGGTTTTAGGGATCCAGTTTAGCAGAGTCGTCACAGCAGAGGAGTTTCGGTTTCAGTGTAAGCATGAAGTGGGCCGCGTGTGGACATCACAGGAAGGAGAAACCACACTGTGCCGCAGCCGCGAAGGGACAGGAAATCAGAGGTTCCTCTTTTGTGGTGGTTTTCCTGGGCAAGGCTCCTGATGAGTGACCTCATTGTCCAGTTCCTCCTTTGATGGGTCTCGAGTGAGGGGTTCTCATCTGGTGAGGTTGACAAGTTCCCTTGTCTAGTGCTCCTGAAAATTTGGGATTCCACGTGTCTGGGCACCCCTTGATTTATTTTGATAAGTTGCCACGTATAAACATTCTTTTTTTGGTACTGGAGATTGAACCACTTAACCACTGAGCCGTAGCACAAGAACTTGCTATTTTTCATTTTGAGACAGGGTCTCACTGAGTTGCTGAGGCTGGCTTTGAATTTGCAATCCTCCTGCCTCGGCCTCCCGTGCTGCTGGATTCCAGGCCTGCATCACCGTGCCCGCATATGTATAAATTATTTATCAATTTGTGTCTCGTGGTGGTGCTGGGCAAATGGCAGTAGTTCACAGTGTGGAGTCATCCTGCCTTCTCTGGAGCTGGGACTGTGCTGATGGGCCGGGGGATGTGGATAGGAAGGGCTCAGGGCAGTGCTGTCTGCAGGTGGAGGAGAAGCCCCAGGGCTGTGGCTGGCTCTGCGCCTGGGATGCCTGGAGCAGCCAGCAGGTGTCACAGGATGACCCCAGGGAGAAGGAGGCTTGGCAGGTGTTCCTGAGACTTGAGAACCCACAGAGGGAAGTCTGACCTCCCTGCGGGCCCAGGGTGTGTTTCTGTTTCTTATTTTCCTCCACTGTCTGCAGGCAGCTTCCTGCTTCCTTCCACACCTCCTTCACTCCCTCCTCCAGCCCCATCTTCCCCTGGGCCATGAGTTCTCTCCCCAGCCTTGGAGCCACCAATTCAGAGGCTGCCACTGAAGAAGCGGTTGTGACATTTCCTGGTCAGACTTGAGTCAGAACTTCCCCTTACCAGTCTCCTTTTCCATTCCCCACCTTGTTTGAGGGGCAGGGACCTCTTCTCTGTTTTCCCTGAGGAACCTGGGCTAGGGCATGGCTCCATCTCCAGTGGCTTCGTGGGGTGGGTGAGGACTGTGGATGGGGAGGGTCTGTGGCGGTGACCTCGGTGTCAGCAGAGCCAGGAGCTGACGGGGGCCTTGCTGCACAGCCCACTCCTGTGCACACCTGGAAGTTCCTGCAGGATCCTTGCTGGGAGGGTGGCCACAGCCAACGCAAGCAGTGAGGGAGAGTGCTGGAAAAGCAGGGAACCCACATCGGCACGTGGAGGCCAAAGCCGAGTATCCTCAGGGGCTGGGACCAGGACAGACCACAGTGCCTGACTTGCTTTGTGTGAAGCCTGCAACTGTGATCCTGTGCCTGCTGGTGGCTGGGGACTGGGGAACCTCCACGCACTGACCACAGTGGTCAGCTTGGAGCTTTGAACAGTTGGAGGGGCAGCATCCATGACTGGGACAGAGTTGTTTGGAAAGAAAGCAGGTGCTGTGGAAATCTCTGGCAAATTCAGTCATTGAGTGAAAGATTCAAGAGCCCATTCTGCAGGAGGTGGGAGATGGTTGGTATGAACATAGTAACCTGGAAAGTGCCCCAGAATGCAGCAAGACCCCAACAAAATATCATCAAGGCTAGCGCTTGGAATGGAGGGAGCGCCAACTAACCAGGTCCCCAGGTGTATCTATTCTGAGGTTTTCTCTGTGTGTGTGTGTGTGTGTGTGTGTGTGTGTGTGTGATGTACCATGGATTGAACCCAGGGGGTTTAAACATTCAGCCACATCCCTGGACCTTTTTATTTTTTTATTTTGAGACAGGGTCTTGCTAAGTTGCCTAGGCTGACTTTGAAGTTTTGAATTTGTGATCCTCCTGCTCCAGTATCAGAGATTACAAGTATGTGCCACTGCATCCAACTACCCAAATTATTCAAAGACACAGCTATGAGATGCAGTGGCTGTAGACAAGGATCACTATTTAGGACAAGCACAAGATCAGGCCTGGGGAGGAGGAAGCTGAGAAAGGATAACTATGGGAAACAAGGATTTTAACAGCTCCTGTATATTCCAGGGAATAGAGCAGGCTTTGTGTGTGCCAGACGCAGATGCAGGCTGAGACAGAAAGGCCTCACTTTCACCTCTGACTAGCCGACAGGTCCTAGGTAAGGAGGAGCAGTAATGGTCAGGCTATGCATTGAAGCAAGGCCAGAATACATGGTGAGCATAAAACTGGATGAAAGACATTAATCTATAGGTCCAAGGACCCAGACACCTCCAAGAGAGATCAAGCCAAAGACATCCACCCTGAGATTCTTTTATTTTATTAGTACATTATAGTTGCACATAATGATGGGATTTATTGTCACGTATTCCTAGATGCACACAATGCAGCAATACAATATGGTCAATATCCCCATCCCCCTGCACCCCTCTACCTCCCTCCTCCCATTCCCTGATCCCTTGCCTCTCTTCTGGGTCCTATATTTTTCCTAAAAATCCCAAGTTCAGTGTCATAATTCTTATACCTATGAAGAATATTTTTTATATACATGACTATTGTATATACAGTGACATAAATGCTTGGAATGTATTTTGCTTTATCTCAGTTCCAACTTTTCTCCTCCTCCTTTCCTATTATCCCTTATTATTATTCAATATATTGGACAGTAGGATTATGCATTTACATTTTTGTAAAGCATGCAAATATTTTATACAGTATCTTGCAACCGTATCTCCGAAATATTAATATATTGCATTTTTGTTTAATGGTTCTAATCCGTGAACTTATGTAACTTTCCTGGGTTTAGCTCCAGCCTCCACAAATGAGGGAAAACATTTGGCTCTTGACTCTCTGGGTTTGGCTAACTGCACTCAGCATGATTTCTTCCATTGCCATCTATTTACCTTCAATGGATGCAATACCATTGTTTCTAATAGCTGAGTAGAATTCCATTGTGTATATATAGCAGAGGTTTTGGATCCATTCATCCAGTGAGGGGCATCTGGGTTGGTTCCATAATTTAGCTATTGTAAATTGAGCTGCTATGAACATAGATTTTGCTGTGTCACTGTAATGTGCTGATTCTAGCTCCCCTGGGAAAATACCCAGAAGAAGGATAGCTGGGTCATATGGTGGATCCAGCCCTAATTTTTT